>JAEIFU010001252.1:0-75358 GCA_018904235.1 Lordiphosa stackelbergi
AACTGATCGACTTAAACGAATAAATCCGTTCTGCTAGAACCGAACTAGAAAACATCAAAACTTTACCTTCCGAATACCGACACAGATGACCACATATATCCGCTGATCCATCGAATATACCCTTACATATATTATATATCATAATGGGTATTGAAGTATAAAAACGTGTTACTCCCAACAACTTTGTTGTCTTTGAATTGCAAATCATGGTGGCACTTCAGTTGCCTGCGCCGAAAATGTCTTTATTTATGCGTGTGCGCTTGCATGTTAGCTTAACATTTTTTTATTTGCTCACCTCTCCCCCTCCTGGTCCCAGTCAAAGGGCACTTTGGCCAACTCATGTAGTCGTAAATATTCCAACGGAATTCAAATGCAGTTTTTTTGTTGGCACTTTGTCGCTGCCTCCATTTGCTAAGTGCTAACAACTGTGAAGCATGGAACAAACGTCATATCAATTTATTTACAAGTAATTGGCGCTTCCCCCCAATCACCAACTCCCACTCACAGCCTGACTTGACCATTGAACTGAACAAGGGGGTCAGCATATCAAATCTTTGCGAGCAGATAACACTTGAGTATGTTGCGAGTCAAGGGTCAGGACTCGGTCTGTGTGTGTCTGCTGAGTGGCAGACGTCACTTGCGACAGGCGGCTGACAAGTGAGAAAAGCCATGAGTGCACGAGTGTGTGAGTGTGTTTGATTTTTTGTTTCGCAAGTTTTTCGGCTGCTGGAAAGTCCTTTGGGGTGGGGCCAACTGTCAACGCCTGCTTGCGTGGATGCCTCTGACAGCGAGAACACGCGCTATTTATAAACATTATGACACAAACGAATTGTCATACAATTTGTCAACAGCCTCAGACCGAGAGGGCTCTTTGTTTTTTTTTCCCAGTGAATTTTGCTGGTTTTTTTTTTGTCATCGTGTTGTCGCCGTCAGGGCTTTGTCTCATCTTGTATATCTTCCTCTTTGTCTTCATGTTGTTGGCCAAGTGGCTTGGCAATTTGTAGCATATTCACTTATCGGCCTATGCCTCAGCAACAGCTTTTTGCCGATTTTGATGAAGTTGTATGCATAAACATGTCACCAGACGCCAGTTGTGCTGACAAGCCGAAAATTAGGCTACCAGAAATGTTATAAGAACTTTTTTTTGTGTTGCTCCGGGCAAAACATCTTGTGTCGCAGTTGTTTGCCATTGTCTTTCAATCCTTTTGTTGATTTCCTAAATGAAATCCTATTTGAAACTTTCCCCTTTGTTGTTGATAACGTATTTTCTTTTGGAAGGGCGTTAATGACTAAGATTGATGACTCTTTGGGTTGCTAAGGTCTTGGTACGTGGGTTGGCTTTAGTTTCGACTTTCAATTAGTTTGATTGCAGTGGGCAAAAGTAGAATTGAAATTTGGGTGGTTCACTTGTGCAAGTTTTGCGGGCAGGAAATCTGTACACATTCGAGTGGCACAAGTTTTAATGTTTTCTGCAGTTGATGCAGCAATTTACGAATAAGTGGATGGCTTCAAGGACAATGAAAGTGGCGTCGGGGAGATAAGTCTAAAGCACCAATGATTGTGCCAAGAGAGCAAACAGCTTTTCAGTCGCTGGTCAGAGGTCGATAAGGCAGGCCAATATACTCTTAACTTTTGGCCTCGCTATTCTTGACAAACCCTGCTCTAAATGAATAACATTCTTTGTTTCACAAATCAATTATTCAAATAATGAAATAGTACACTTTATACGCCACGTCTTCTGGATTTGTCTGGTATTTTACCGTATCTCCCAAAAATTACAAAAACAAATCGATATATATCACCCAAGCTAGAGATACAGGGTTTGTCTTCCGCCTCGACTGTACTTTGGAGCGTGCGCGCAGCGACTGGATTTGGTAGAGGGCGTTCCTAGCAAACGAACGAGCGGCTGGTCAGTTGTCTCCGAGCACCTAGAGAGTCAGGACAGGCATTTTCGCGCGAAGTGTTTCTGTGAGTGGTGCAAGACGGCAAGAGGTACGCGATTAGATTCTGTGTGAAACTCGGTAAATCTGCGACTGAGACGTTTGATATGATCAAGCAGGCTTACCCAGATGTTGCTTTAGCAAGAAGTGGTGTGTTTCGGTGGCACCAGGCCTTTTTAGAGGGCCGGGAAGAGGTCGCCGATGAAGAACGTGCAGGAAGACCTTCGACTTCGACAAACACCGACAATGTGATTCGTGTGCGCACAGTTTTGAACTCAGACCGTCGACTAAGTATTCGTTTAATTGCCCAGAAATTAAATCTACCAAAATCTGTGCTTCAAGACATTGTGACGGAGCATTTCAACATGCGCAAGGTGTGCGCGAGGATGATCCCAAAAGTGAACTTGAAAAATGACTTCTTGTGAACAGCTTCCTGACCAGGGCCGGCATCCCAACGCTTCCGCAGCCGCCCTACAGCCCAGATGCGCCCCCGACTTTTTTTGTTTCCTCGCCTGAAAAGGCCGATGAAAGGCAATCATTTTGAGACGACGGAGGGTATCCAAGCAGCATGCACAGCGGCTCTTAAGGCTATTCCGGAGAATGCCTTCCGAGACGCCTTCAATGCTTGAAAATCGCGCTGACAGCGCTGCATCGACGAAAAAGGAGCCTATTTTGAAAGTTTATAATGAATTGTAACGACTGGCTCAATAATTTTTTTAAATCGACTCAGTCCCATTACTTTCCGGACAAACCCTGTAAATTTGAATCTAACTTGCGGGACTATAAAATCTGTACACAAGTCAATCCGTTCGTACTTGGTTTGAAATTTCAGTATGAATTTACTTTAAAACTTATTTATTTGTCAATAAAAATAATTGTATTAATTTCCTATTCAATTTTTCTTTACCCTATTTTAAGCTTTAGAAATCCTTTAACTAAATTACACTCTGACTTTGATGAAATACTTGATTGACTTTTACTGAATTCAGTTTAATTAAGATTTAAATTAACCCCATCCAATTCTGGCAAACATTTACTATTAATTTTCAAATGAAGTCTTTTGGCAATATTGAAATAATTTCTCAATTCCGCCTCCCTTTGACCAGTCCCGCCTCCACCCCCACTCCCACTATTGACGCACATGCCAATTAAAATTCAATCAAATTATGCCAGGCCTCTTCTTCTGCCACAGTGCTCCATGCCATCGCTTCAAGCGGCTTGTTGAGCATTTGTCAGTTTTTGACAATTAATTGAATTCTGTTGTCGAAACTGCAAACATTTGATAACAAATTTGTTAACTAATTTCGAACTTAAAAAACAATTAGGCCCAGTGCGACAACTTGCGACAGACGACAACTGGCAACAGCAACGAGTCGAAGAAAAGCAACAAGGACAAAAGTATATATATAATATTGTATATATGTATGTAAATTGCTTGCCTTGTTTACTCTGTCTTTGTTTGGCTGTTTGTTTTTTGTTGGTGTTATACCGTTTTTTAGAGGGTTATCCAGTTCTTCAGTAGATTTGAGACTTGTAGGACTTTTACTTGGGTTTAAGAAGGGAATTGATTGAAAATATTTAATATAAAATAATTATTTTTTTTGTTTGAACTATAAATTGAGAGTTCTGTTTTTCAAGACCATAAAGCAGAGTCAGAGACTCAAGCCAAGTCAAGCCTCGAAAACAGAAATAATAATCACATTAATGCACGTCGCTAATACTTCAGAAACACTCGGATCAGATGTTTATAACTTATTGCTGCCATTGGAATCATCAGTCGAAAGTGAGAAAAACCATGGGGAAATATAGTTGGTGTAAGCGAGTCAAAAGTGTGTAACTATTTTGAAATAAATATTTCGAATCTAGCAAATTTGGTAAAAATATATAATAAAGATCGGATGAACAAGCTTCAATTAAGCAAAAAAGTGAACCAAGCCCCCTTTCTTCTCTTGCCACTATAGGCAAGGAAAATTTTTTGGAAAAGAGGCGTTTTTACATATATTTTTTGAGAATTTCTGAGGGAGGTAGATTCTTTTTGCTAGATTAAGTTTGTTGACAAAATCCTTTTTATCACGTAACACAGTGTTACAAAAAAAAAAAATCTGCACATACTTTTCACGAGACCCAGTACATATTGTTGGGCTAGTCGAGTATAGCATTTCCTCATACTTGGTTTTCTCCTAACACCCCCAAAATCTGAAGTTATGGTCCAAAAACCGCTTTTTGCTTTTGTACCTCACTTAAATAGATATAACTCGCGAATGGACCGTCCGATTGTTCATATCCTTATCAATTCCGGTAGCGACGAGAGGAATCTAATACATTTTTATCAATGGTTTGACTAATTTAACGCGATGGCTGAGAAATGCGGCTTACAGATCTGGCATTTTCCTTTTTTTTTGAGAAATTTGTACTTTGACCATCACTGGTTTTACTATTTTATTCTATGCGATTTTTTCTTAAAATTTATTATAAAAGCCCATTTAATTCTCCGTTGAACGGTTGTTGTCCCAATGAACTTGGATACCGTTTGACGAAGTTATGCGCGCATTTCTAAGTACACCTCGACAATCTAGTATTTTTTTTTAGTATGCCAACATATTTTTGACAACCTTAACATAGGTGCCCCCTACAAGTATGCTCTGTTTTCTTTGGCGCCAGATTCAAAAAATATTTTTAAATTCTTATATAAATATAAATTTTCATGTTTCACAATTTTTGGGCCAATAAATATGAGAAAGGTGAATCGCTAGCATGGATCAATTTTTGACTGTGATATGCGACACTAACTCGCTTATTGTTTCATCAAAATAATTTTAAATTTTAATTTCATGTACAAGAGTATCTAACTCTGACTGGTGCATTTTGTAGAGTCTGCAGATGTGTTCTCCAACTTAAGCCAACTCTAAATGTTAACTGTGGGCTGTAAGGGTCTTCAAGGGTCTTCGGTGCCAAAGGCAAACGCCAGAAAGAATATATATTCTTAATCAGCACTAAGAGCCGAGTCGAAATAGTCATGTCCTTCTATCCACATGACCAGCGGTCTGTCTGTCAAAGACGGTAAGAGCTAGAGGTTTGCGACGCTAAGAAGGCATCATCTCCGACCACATAAAGTATATATGTATATTCTTGACCAGCATGACGAGCTGAGTCAATTAAGCCTGTCCGTCTGTCTGTTTCTACGCGAACTTATAACTTAGAGCGCTCGTCACAAAAGCTGCCATAGAAATGATCGGCCGGAAAAATGGATTTTTCTATATATGCCCTCTTAAACTCTGTCGTTGTTAATCTTATATATTTTTAATCTGATCTGAAAGGTTTGGTCAAAATCACTAACCGTTGAAGCGAGCTTTTTCAAGTGTATTTAAACTTCGGCACAGACGAGGTTAGCTTTGCTGTCTCTTTTGTTTTTAATATTGGCTCCACTGCAAATTGGGAAATACCTCATATCTCCCAGAGATTAAACAACGGGCATTAAAATGACGTATATAGTATTTATTTTCAATGGTTTACAAAATGTATGTTGAAGTTTCCTTTTTGGAAGTAAAGATGTTACTAATACACAGGCCAACAAAATGACCAACTTTGTGAGGTGCAGCCCTGTTGATTTAAAAATATGATAAGTTTATGCTCACTGATTCCAAAACTGATTTCGGTTTAACTCCATCAGCTCTTGTTTCCAAGATATGGCGGAAAAACGAAATAGTTGAATTTTTGGCACTCTAGGACTTATGGAGGCCACACTAGGCATAAATATGTGAGTTTATGAGCTATTTGCGATAAAGTACATATCAATGTATTTTTAAAAATCAAAGGCGCTACATAAGTACAGCGGCCTCTAAAGACAGACATTTTTCGATTTATAGCATTTTTATCAAAATAAATCAACCCCTTCAGGTCAGCGCGGAAACAGACAGACGGACAGGCTTAATTGACTCAGCTCGTCATGCTGGTCAAGATATACATATATACTTTATGTGGTCGGAGATGATGCCTTCTTAGCGTCGAAAACCTCTAGCTCTTACCGTCTTTGACAGACAGACCGCTGGTCATGTGGATAGAAGGACATGACTATTTCGACTCGGCTCTTAGTGCTGATCAAGAATATATATTCTTTCTGGCGTTTGCCTTTGGCACCGAAGACCCTTGAAGACCCTTACAGCCCACAGTTAACATTTAGAGTTGGCTTAAGTTGGAGAACACATCTGCAGACTCTACAAAATCCACCAGTCAGAGTTAGATACTCTTGTACATGAAATTAAAATTTAAAATTATTTTGATGAAACAATAAGCGAGTTAGTGTCGCATATCACAGTCAAAAATTGATCCATGCTAGCGATTCACCTTTCTCATATTTATTGGCCCAAAAATTGTGAAACATGAAAATTTATATTTATATAAGAATTTAAAAATATTTTTTGAATCTGGCGCCAAAGAAAACAGAGCATACTTGTAGGGGGCACCTATGTTAAGGTTGTCAAAAATATGTTGGCAGACTAAAAAAAAATACTAGATTGTCGAGGTGTACTTAGAAATGCGCGCATAACTTCGTCAAACGGTATCCAAGTTCATTGGGACAACAACCGTTCAACGGAGAATTAAATGGGCTTTTATAATAAATTTTAAGAAAAAATCGCATAGAATAAAATAGTAAAACCAGTGATGGTCAAAGTACAAATTTCTCAAAAAAAAAAGGAAAATGCCAGATCTGTAAGCCGCATTTCTCAGCCAACGCGTTAAATTAGTCAAACCATTGATAAAAATGTATTAGATTCCTCTCGTCGCTACCGGAATTGATAAGGATATGAACAATCGGACGGTCCATTCGCGAGTTATATCTATTTAAGTGAGGTAAAAAAGCAAAAAGCGGTTTTTGGACCATAACTTCAGATTTTTGGGGTGTTAGGAGAAAACCAAGTATGAGGAAATGCTATACTCGACCTGCTCTACAGCGTGGGGTAGGTCATTTCGAAAGTATATTTTCATGCCAAAAAAAAAACTATTTTTGTTCTACAAACTTGATAAGAAAATATTTAAAAATGATAAAAGCTGGTATCAAAATGATACCTAAAGTTTTGAGAATGGAAATATCAAAATGATACTAACAAATTATTACAAAAAAGGCATAAGTGTTTCAGACTGATACAATTTGGTATCAATTTGATATCTTCGAAATATCATTTTAGTACTTTCTAATATAACAACTTGATACTCTATTATAAAGAGATTTTGGTACTCAATAGTTTTAATAGTTTCAAATTGAAATTACTTCTGTTGGGTGTACCTTAAAGGTCCTAGAATTGAGAGGTCCCCGTTCTTATGTGTCTATGTCTGCTCGATAATTTTTTGAAAATCCCCTTCAATTGACTCTTTCTGATGTAATTTGAAAATCTATTTTTAGTTCAGATTTTGTATTTTAAAAAAATCTGGACCAACTTTCCTAATTTCAAAGAGAAAATGTGTAAAACCAGAAACTTGAAGGGTATAACTACCGTTGCCTTGCCAAAGTTAGCTTTTCTCGTATTTTTTGTTTTTGTTTCTTTTTTTTTTGTAAAATGTAATTCAAATTTATTTAGCCCGACAGCAACTCGTGCCAACAGCAGGCTGCTCTGTCCTCAGCGCGTGCCTGTTTAGTTTCATTTGGCTTTCTTAATGAAGAATAAAACTGTTTGCGTTCGGCGATAAGAGGCAACATCCAGGACCTGGACAATAACGTGGCGTCGCATTTGTGAAATTAAAACGAATGTTTAAATAACAATTTTCGTGTTGTCTTCGCGCTTTGTGCTAATTGAACAATGTGGCCTGGTGGGGAATAAAAACTCACCTGAGATCGATGTACTGATAGACGGAGGTGATGCCCAGATTAAAATAGACGGGGACAAACATGAAGCAAACAATTGGATAAGCACTCATCATGCCATAAATAATTTCCCACATGGCCGAGCCGCGATAGTATAATTCACTTGGATAGCCTGGCGAGGGATAAAATAGATGAAAATAATTACTAAATTTAGAGAGACACTCACTCACCCAAAACCGATCGTACTCCAAGTGTGCCGCGTGCTATGGATATCATTACGGCCAAAATGGAAACACCGCCCGTGGCAAAGACATAATCTGCTTTACTCTGTTGCTTCTTTTTGCCAAATATGCGCGTCCAAAGGGGTCCAAATACAGTGAGAGCTATAAATAGCACAAACATGAGATAGTCCCAGCCCAAAGTGCTTAAATCTTTGGCCATGTTGCTGTAAATATAATAATAAAAATCAAACACCAAGTTGATTAGATCATATAAGACAAAAACAGCAGTAAAGTTTTTAACTTTAAGCCAGGCTAAGAGATAGAAAGAGAGAGGGGGAGGCGAAACGTTTTTTAGCACAGTTGAACATGTGCATGTTAGTCACGCCCGGTGCACATAATGCCAACTGCTGGAAACTTGACTACATTGTTGCATATCCGCAGGCACGTGGGCTGCGGTGGCCCACACTCCACATCATCAGCCATCATAACTTCACCAGATGAGGGAAAAAACAAAGCGAAAATTTATGAACTGTGTCCTTTCGCATGCTGACATTTGTATGTATCCTTGTGTAGGTAGGTGTACGCGATAAGTTGGCAGTGGCCCACAAAGCGCGCAGCTTAAGTACGCTATGACTGCGACTTTGTGTTTTTATAGTCAAGCAGGCAAACTGTTGAGCTGTGTGTGTGTGTGTGTGTGTGTGCTAAAGGGCAGCCAAAAATGTTGTAACCCAGCTTAAGGCTGCTTGAGGCGGCTGATGCTCGTAAACCAAAGGTGTGTGCAGTACTAAAATCTAACTCTTCTTTTTGTTTGGACACTGTCAGCTTGAGCTTGGGTTAAAACTTGATTGTAAGTACAGTTTAGATGACTCTTAGGCCAGGCAATGAAAGTGGCAAACATAAAATAATTTGCACAAAAGTTGAGGCAAGGCTTTTTCTTTAATTGTGGCAGCGAGTTGTGTATGCGGGAGAATACAGCTTCAAAAATTTGAAGCTTCCAACTCCAGAGTCACTCAAAAAACAACTCGCCCTAAAACTAAAAAATGCCATTTTCGCCCTAATATTAAGAAAATCGCCCTTAAAAAGGGCCAAAGGCGACTCGCCCTAAATTTAAGAAAATGCTTTTCTAAAATATAGAAATTGTGTTCTAGATTTCTGGGCAATTTTTCTAAAAAAACCCTTCGACAATTTCAGCTGTTATGTCGATTTAAAATTCCCAAGCGATTATGGCAGCGCTGGCATGAGGAGGAAGCAGCTGGCCGTAAAAGACTAAAAAAAAAAATTGTGGAAAGAGGAGGACGACGACCGACCACAGACCAACCCCGTTGTTGGTTGTTGTTGGATCCACCCCTCTTCTAACTTCACCCCTTCACCAACCCACTTTCTTTTAAGCTATAAATATTAATTTTGAAATAAGCATTAACAATTATTTTTTTTTACTTACTCTTAACTGGGACTCGAACTCGGGACCACTCACAAATACTGAACACAAGGGGCCGACGTCTTAGCCCACTCGACTATTAGCCTTAAGCAAGACGTTGCGTCATAAGCGTAGTTAAGAATGTACGCAGTTGGTCTAGTTGACATGACATTCGCTTTTCAAGTCCCAGTAGGAGCAAACTTTTTCTTCTTATTTTTATGTTTTTATACACTTGAAAAGTGTATTATAATTTTGCCCAGAAGTTTGCAACGCATAGAAGGAATCATCTCCGACCACATAAAGTATATATATTCTTGATCAGCATGACGAGCTGAGTCGCTTAAGCTTTGTCCGTCCGTCTGTCCGTCTGTCTGTTTCTACGCGAACTAGTCCCTCAGTTTTGGAGCTATCGATCTGAAACTTTGCACAGAGTCTTCTTTTTACTGCACGCTGCTAATATGTCGGAACCGACCGGATCGGATGACTACTTCTTGTAGCTGCCATACAAATGTTCGTTCGGAAAATGGTTTTTAGTAAGAAAAACTGTTTTGTTCTCAATATTACTGCTCTCAAACACGGTCATGGGTAATATGTAATGTTTTTAAGCTGATCTGCGAAGTTTGGTCGAAGTCGCTAACCCTTGAGACAAGCTATTTCAAGTGTATGAAAACTTCGGTACAGACGAAGTTAGCTTTGCCTTTCTCGTTTTTTATTAATTTTGTTTAGCAATACCTTGCGTTTAAATCGTACCTGTAAATTTGTGTGCCGTATTTGGCGCTTAAGTACTCACTTTTGCCAATCAATTAGAAGCATGGGTTGTGGTCGAGTGGATAAGACATTAGCTTAGAAAATGTCGGGGACTGGAATCAAGTCCCTCCGTAGGACCATACCTTTTATACTCTGTACCGAAGGTACATAGAGTATAATACCTCAGTGCAATAAGTATATGTGCATTAACATTTTTGAAAAAAACCTTGTTTTAAACCAAACGATTCAAGCCAAGTATATTTTTTACTTATAGCTCTAGAGCCAGTAACTAAGAACTGCCTTACAGTACTTCAATATTTATTAACAAAAAAATTATTATTTAACAAATGTATTTCATTCTTAGGAAATAAGTATATGTGCATTTTATATAGTTCTTAAAATTTTGTATTAAGTTCAAACTTTTGATCAACTTTAATAGTTAATGTGCTTTCCTTTTGCCTCTAAGACTTTTGCAAGGCGGTTTGGCATGGAATCTGCCAGATTTTGGAGAGTTTCATTGCTTATTAACTCCCATTCTGCAAGCAAAGCGTACTTTAAATGCTTAATTGAGTCGAACTGCCTCCCACCTTTATAAATCCTGGCTGAGAGGATACCCCAGAGGTCCTCAATTGGGTTCAAGTCAGGACTGATAGCCGGCCACTCCAGTACAGGTATTTTTCTTGAAGAAAAATAAGCCTTTGTGGCTTTTGATGTGTGGATTGGAGCGTTGTCCTGTTGAAAAATCCATCTATCTTCGTAAAGATCGTCTGCAAAATCTATTAATTCACTCTCCAGCAATTGAATATAGATTTCTGAGTTTGTTCTTATTGGAATAAAACATAGCCGAGACTTTCCTGCATATCCGAAACAGGCCCAAATCATCAGTGATCCACCGCCGTGATTCCTCTTATGGCGAGTTTCTCTTGGTTTTCTTAAGTCACGCCAATACTTATGACAGCCATCAGGACCATCAAGATTAAACTTTTTTTCATCCGAAAAAATAACGTTTCGGAATTCTTCGGTCCAAAATTTGTACCTGTCAGCAAACGCCAAACGAGCCTTAAGATGGCGTGGCAATAGCATCGGTACAGCCACCCGGGAACTATGTTTAAGGTTACAATTTTCAGTTAAAATTTGATGGATCCGTCTTCTACCGACATTGAGCTCTAAATGACGTTTAATGCCTGTACAAGACATTTGATTGTTTACAGCCAGGCGCGTAATCTCACGCTTGCACCTATCGTCGATGTGGCTCCGGTCTGCCACTGCGTTTAATCTGACCATAGGAGCTTGGATTTTTAAGAAATTAGCTATCGTATTTCTGTGTCGAGACACTCTGGAAGCTATTTCAGTGATGGTAGCCCCACCTTCGTTCAATCCTTGGATTCGTCCGCGTTCCTCAGCTGATAAATGTGTTCCACGCGGCATTCTTAGGAAAATTTAAAAATTTTTTTTTGTGTTTCTGCAACAACTACTTAATTTACTCTCAACTTTTCATTTTTTATCAAAACACATCCAATTTGTTGCACGCCGACCATTAAATGCACACTAATTGGTTTTTGCACATAAACTTATTTCCTAAGAAAATCAAATCTCGCCACTCAAATGTGTGATAACGGTACTAAGAATGATGACCAAAGAAGAATTATGCAAAAGCATTCTAAAAATAGATAACAACAAAAGACTTTTGCAAACCTAGAACATATGTTCTGTTACTATTGAGGAAGAGAGAAACGAAAACATATTTGCACATATACTTATTGCACTGAGGTAAGTTTGTGCAAAAGTATGTAACAGGGAGAAGGAATCACTTCCGGCCCTATAAAGTATATATATTCTTGATCAGCATCAACAGCCGAGTCGATATAGCCATGTCCGTCTGTCCGTCCGTCTGTCCGTCTGTCCGTCCGTATGAACAAACAGATCTCAGAGATGGTAAGAGATAGAGGTTTGACATGTATGGGACAAATGTTTCTTATACTTGCAGGCAGATCAAGTTTATTTTCAATTTTTGCCACGCCCCCTCCCGCCCCCGCAATTTTGAAAAAACGTCATATCTCCCACAGTTTTGTAGATAGATGATTTGTACCTTTTAGAGATAGTTAGTCATTAGCAATATGTATCAATTTGCCGAAGAAATGATAAAGATCGGATGAGCGGTTCTCAAGTTATGAGCAAATAAGTGAATCACCCCCCTCTACCCCCTCCCACCCATGCACAACCAACGCACTATCTCAGATAGAGAGAGAGAGAGAGAAAGAGAGAGAGAGAGAGAGAGAGAGAAAGAGAGAGAGGGAGAGAAAGAAACTCAGAGATGAGCGCAGCAGCAGCTCTGCATTTATCTCTTACTCTAGGTACAGAGTATAAATATAGTCGGGCTTGACCGACTTTCTTACTTGTTTTTCTTATTTAATGTTTTTTTTTATGTTTTTTATTTATTTTTGAGGTGTTTTAACATTGACTATATTTTAAACAATTCTTTAATCGATTACTACATGGTGAAACGCATCTCAAGACAAAACAAAAACTTGCTCAATACATCTACATTCTTCAGGGATTGCGAATGGACATTAGTGTGTATAAACAAATGCCATCACATAGACGGCTTCTTCGTTAAAACCGAAATACAGCATAGCGAAATGCAATTTCGCAAACATTTTAAGAAAGGGAAGGATTATAAAAAGTACCTAAATTTGAAACAAATATTTTCTAAAGTCAAAGGCGAAATTACCTTAAAAATTAGAAAAGGCCATAAAGCAAATTCACCCTAAAATTTAGAAAAAAAATATTTTTCTAATTTTTAGAAAGTTTTTTCTAAAAATTCATTTTTAGGGCAACTTTTCTAAAATTCAGAAATTTTTTCTTAAATATAAAATTTTTTTCAAAATTTAAGGGCGATTTCGATTTTAGGTCCGATTTTCTTAAATATAAAAAAATTTTTAATTTTCTTAGTGTAGGAATTTTAATTTTCTTAAACAACACTTTTCCCAAATGCAAGGGTCCTAGACTTCTCTTATAGAATTTATAAGACATATCCAGGCGAAAAAAGTCAATTAAAGTTGTTGCCTTGTCATTCGGTAATCATCATCGATTTTGTTCGTTCAGTTGCCCCACTAATTGACAACATTTAACATGCAGTTTGTCTGTGTGAGTATGTGAGGGTGTTGTGTGTGTGTCTGTCTGTCATTTGCCATCGCTTTAGCTTTTATCTGACATTCTGTCTGGCTTTTGTTTTGCCTTTCTCTACAAAACTATTAGTCATTTTGGGTTTTTTTTCTTCTTGTATTTGGTTTTTTGGGACTTGGCTTTGTTTAAAACTGCACAGCTGCCGTGTCACTGGAAGGACAGCAGCAGGTTGAGTCCGGGCTGGAGCTAGACAACGTTTTTTTTTCCCTTTTTTTTTGGTTCTTGGGTCCCCAAAGGGTCGTGCATTGTGCGTGTTAGCTTGTGCGCAAAATGTTATTTTCTGCTTGCTGAGCTTAAGCAAATTACCCGTGTACTTGGACTGGACTACCTGTTAGTTTTTGTTTGTTTGATTTAGTCGACATTTTCCACAAAATTAGTGGAGATTCTCATCAAGTATGTAAAAACCTAAGCAAAAAGTAAACAATCAAGAAAAAAGTGCAGTTAATATTCATGCACTTTTGGAGCAGCTTAAAAATAATAAAAAAGTTTGCGACATGCGCCTGTTGAGGGCCAGAAAGGAGTCGTCGATGCCAAGGATCATAAATTATAAGGCAGCACGTTGGAGCAGCAGTAGCAACAGCAGCGAATCGTTGACATGTCGTGAATCTTGCCAACATTGTATTTGTGTATGTGTATGTGTGTGTGGGTGTTGGCCTGAAAGTGACAGACACAATGGAAAGTTATTAAAAAACTGAAACGCGTGTAAATGCTCGACCTCTCCTCCCTGCTGTTTGTAAAGAAAATTTATGACACTCATGAAATATTCAACATCTTTTGCTGGGGGAAACGTGTCGAAAGTCAAGCCAAGATCCGTAAACCATTGAAAATATTAAAAACACATTTGGCGAAAAACGCAAGTGACTTAATTCGGTTGCCCAATGGGGGCTACTATTGAGGCTTGCCTCAGCATTTTCTTACATGCTGTTTCCGCCTCTTGACAAATGGAAAATGTAATTTAGCCAAAGTGCAGCATTGCGTTGCATACTTTGCAGTGTTTTTGGCCAGTGTCCAAGGCATTTGAGTGTTCTTTTTTGTACCATTTTTATACCCTTGCCAAAGGGGTAATTTAATTGTGGTCTGTAGTTTGCACTGCACTGTCCGTATGAAGTGAAAGACCAGGTAGTTACACTTGTGTATGAGACTAACATGAAATTAAAAGAAAACATAGTCCTTTGTAAAGTTCCCTTTTAAGCGCTTCCAACAGAACCCACAGGGGCCATTAAACACACTCCTGTCTTCCGACTGCTCTCTATGCATTCCTGCTCATCAAAAAATAAATGAGGAGGCAGTTTACCCGCATGAAGGACCCTAATGTGAATAACAGGTTCAAGAAGTTGCTTGTGGGGCTTAGGCTTACAACTGATGAAAATAGAAATCATACCCTCTGGTCTCTCACCAGAAGATACATATAAGAAGCAGCTGTCGGCAGTTGAGCTCAATTTCCGCAAGAAAGGGCGCATCTTAGAGGCGTGTGGGGAGCGTGATCTTGATATATGGCAGCAGGGAAAATGAACTATCGACTTAGAAGCAGGAATGAGCCTGGAAATATCCCGTCTTACGTTGATTCAAACTTTCCGATCAGCCTCCTATCCACAGTAGCAAAAAATTTTCAAAAGGCATCTTCTAGTTCTGACGCTGGAAGAGGTGAGTGACAGGAAACCTTACTTTCAAGTCGGGGGCAACCCCTGAGCAGCTTTTTAAAGAATTGAATAACTACATCTTTTGCGTCTACCAGGCTTTAAGCAGTGAGTGGCACACCGGACTGCTCTGTAAGGTCAGAAACATATTTTCACTACAACTAAGGCCAGGCCAACAAGAAGGAGCTATATCAATATTATCATTTCATTTTGACAACAAAATAATATATCTCTGTTCCAAAACAAGTGAGAAAGTCGGTCAAGCCCGACTATAATATACTCTGTACCTCTCTCTCTCTCTCTCACTTTCTTTCTCTCTCTCTCTCTAAGATTGTGCGGCGTTGGTTGTGAAAGGTTTGGTGGTGGGTGGCGGAGGTGGCGGGGAGTGATTCACTTTTGCTCAATGAGAACCGCACCCATCCGATCTTTATCATTTCTTCGGCAAATCGATACATTTTGCTAATGACTAACTAACTCTAGAAGGTACGAATCATCTATCTACAAAACTGTGGGAGATATGACGTTTTTAAAAAATTGGGCGGGCGGGGGTGTGGGCGAGGGAAAATAAAGTTGATCTGCCTGCAAGTATAAGAAGCATTTGTCCCATAAATGTCAAACCTCTATCTCTTCCCATCTCTGAGATCTGTTTGGTCATACGGACGGAGGGACATCCCCGACGGGGGACGGACATGGCTATATCGGCTCGGCTGTTGATGCCGATCAAGAATATATATACTTTATAGGGGCGGAAATGATTTTCTCTCTGTACCATTTTTTGCCCCAACTTAATACAGGGTTGCCCATATTCGACGGACCCATCTGGCAACGCCATAACTTTTGACAGAGATGTCAGATCGCTTAATGACATACCGCGTTTGAAGCGTCAGTCAAGCAGATTTTTACCATGGAACAATACACGCCACGCGAGCGCTCTGAAATAGTTGAAATTTACATTCAACAGAACAAGTCAATTGTGAAAACTCAACGTGCTTTTAAAAAAATTAAAAAATGTGACCAATTCGTGAAATGGGACCGTAAATAAGCAAAATTGCCGTATTTACGCCACTGAAAATCCTCAGGAGATTCAAGAAGTGCCTCTTCATGACGAAAAAAGTCACAGTTTGGTGCGGCGTTAGTGCGAAAACGGTCATTGGGCCGTTTTTCTTCCAAAATGAAAATGGCCATGCTGTTACCATCAACCAGGAGCGTTATCGCGACATGATGACAATTTTGTGATGCCAATTATTCGTCGAAAGCGTATGAGGCAGTTCTGGTTTCAACAAGACGGCGCTCCACCGCACACAAGTCGCATAACAATCGATTTTTCTGAAGAAATTGTTTCCGGGCCGTTTGATGTCGAAAAGTGGTGATTTGGACTGGCCACCGCGTTCGCCCGATTTGACGCCGCCTGACTTCTTCTTGTGGGGATATTTGAAGTCAAAGGTTTACGTTAACAAACCAAGGACCGTAGAAGAGCTCAAGGACAACATTCGTGAAGAAATAGCCGCTATTCCGGCCGAAATGTTGGCGAAATCGATGGAAAATGCTGCAAAAAGGGCACAATACGCCATCAACGCCAGAGCGCCATTTGAGAGATATCATATTCAAAAATTGATGTAAGCAAATCTACTTGGAACAAATTAAATGATTAAGATTGCCAACCGCCAAATTTTTTATTTTTTTCTTTGATTTTTTGGCAAATCGATACATATTTCTAATGACTAACTATCTCTTCAAAGATGGTACAAATCATCTATCTACAAAACTGTGGAGATATGACAAAATAAACTTGCTCTGCAAGTATAAGAAGCATTTGTCCCATACATGTCAAACCTCTATCTCTTACCATCTCTGAGATCTGTTTGTTCATACGGACGGACAGACGGACAGACGGACATGGCTATATCGACTCGGCTGTTGATGCTGATCAAGAATGTATATACTTTATAGGGTCGGAAATGATTCCTTCTCCCTGTTACATACTTTGGCACAAACTTAATATACTCTATGTACCTTCGGTACAGAGTATAATAATATCATTCACGTAAATTGATATTAAATAGTTTTAAAATGATACTTAAAATGTTCGTATGATTTGTTAAAAATATCGATTTGAAATGTTTAACATATCAATTTGATGACAAATATCGATTTGCCGAAGAAATGATAACAGTGGCGTAGATAGGGGGGATTAAGATGATCAATCCCCCCCATTGAGTTTACAAATCGGATAAACGAAATCGAAGATTGAACAGACCAAAAAATAAGAACTTCACTTAATTGTGTAAAAGAATTAAATAAATATGATAAGGTTATAGTAAGGAATACTAATTCCTACCTTCTCTCAGATACATTTAAAAATTTCCTTCGATAAATCGCGATTTATAAAGAATTTTAATCAAAAAATTCGCAGGGTACATAGTTGGTACATACATGGTTTCTTTTTAAAGAAGTTGGAAAATTCAGGTTTTATACAAAAATTAGTATATGCTATTCATCCAATGTCAAATAAATAATAAAAATAAAAAATTGTACGTTCTGTACGCAGAACGATAGAAAAATCCTTTCGTCACAGTATTTTATTTAGATAGAAACACTTTCTAACAGCACATGAGTATCAATGCAAAGCCAAGGTGGCAAAGGAAATTTCTGTCGTTCTCCGTACGCAGAACTCCACCACAGACTTCAACAATAAAGTTTAATTACCATTCCCGTTATCCATATTTGGGTCCTACAGGCAAATAATTTGCCCAAATTTTGATGAAAGCTTGGCTAAATAGCTATGATATTGATGACTTAAATCTAAAACTATTGTATCACACTTAAATAAGTTGATCAAATATGACCAGTAGTACCCTAATTTTGCCTATTTAAGCCAAAAATTTATAAAAATATGGGCAAATTATTTGCTTGTGGGATCTTAACACTAGTTGAATGTTTATTGTTTTATCAGACTGTGTATAAATACTTTTAAAATCTATCGATTTAAGAAAAAATGCTTTCTCATACTTAACCTCAACATTTTTTACCTCATTGACAACATTCGTTGAAAAATTTTGTAAAAATTGCACAAAAATTGTGGAAACGGAATTTGTAAAAAAAATTTCAATATTGCTCTTTTCTGCGGTCAAACGTGGCAGTTCAGTCTTTACATCCCGCGAGATCCTTTTTTATGTTTTGTGTGGGTGTGAGTTTTTAAAAAGCTCTTTTTCACAAAAATTATTTTTTATGACTACTCAGTATGCCCCGCACTTTAAACATTTTTTTAGACTGTAAAAGCATTTGAACTATAATTAAAATTTCAAAATTTTGATTTAAAGATTCCCGTTTTCGATATCGATCACATCATGCGATATCGGAATTGTTAAATGTTCTCGCTTTCAAAAACCGACTGTGTTGTGTTATTGGACTTATAACTTCAAAATCCCAATTATCTTCATTCGATCCTGTGGATGTCAAAAAGAATCGACCGAATTCTTTAATAGTTTCTTTGAAATCACAACTCTTATCGATTCTGATTAATCAGATTCGGATATGGGAACGGGCCCGAAGGATTTAAAAAAAAACCATGGCTGACCACCGAAACTTTATTGCATGTTGAATTTGGATAGTTCGCGGTCCATCAAAGAAAGTTTTTGAGCTAAGGGGGACTTAGCTTATATTCTTGGAGTAAGTCGTTCAAATACTTATTTTTCATTATTTATTTGACATTATACATACTTTTGTTTTATACAAATCCTGCACTTTTCAAAATTCTTTTAAAAAGAAACCATATATGAAACCCGCACTTTTTTGAATGAAAATTCTTAATAGTTACGATCTTCGAAAGCCTATTATTTATAATTTTCTCATAGAAGGCCGGAAAACTAGACTATTACCGATAACAATAAATAAAACTGGAAAAAAACATGAAGAATAATTTCTGAAATTCATCACCCCCATTGTTATTTGGCTTTGGTCTAGTTGAACACACAAAAGAATCACTTGTGAGACAGCAAAATAAATCCATGAAAAGCCGTGTTTTTGTTTATTGTTGTGGTGTAGCATGAATGGAAAAAGTAAGTGCGAGAAAGCGATTGCCATTTGCTGCATTAGAGTTTCTGTGGTGTACAGAGTCGGTCGGGACAAAACTGAAAGTGTTTTTTGTTCTCCTTTTTTCATGTGACCGACTAAAACTTTATTTACCAGACATTTAGATTAATCATTTTTACCCCCATATTTACAAGCGTATTCAAGTTTCGTTATAGTAAAGCTTTCCGTATCTATACAAATTTAAGCATGTTTAATGTGTGATTTTGCAGTTTCTGTTGGATAACAAGGAGTGGTCAGGACATGGCAAATGTGTGTATCTTGATCAATTTGTGCGACCCGTAAAGTAGTTGTTAGGGTAATTGTCGTGCTGGGTGTGGCAATATAAGTATGTTTCATATATAAAGGTTGAAAATGCACAGACTTTGCTTGATAACTCAATTCCGCAAGAAAGTTGTCTTAATGTATGCATTTCATTACCATACATAAAACTTTTTTACAACTCGGCTGCATTTGGCTAATTAAAGCGATGGCAATTTGCACTCAAGCCAGGGAAAGTTGCACCGGATTTTGCCAATCAAAAATGCAGGATTGTTTTTTTTTTTTTTGTTTCGTTTAAGGATAAAAGTTTTTCGCTCAGAAATGGCTTGTTGTTGTTTAGCCCATCTTTGGGCCATATGTTTTTGCCAATTGGCTTTTGTGTCAGTTGGCCAATTGTCGCTTTTCATTTACATTGGTTTTGCCCTCACCCAAGTCAAGTGGCTGCAACTTACTTTTGCAGCTGCTTTTGTTTTTTTTTTTGTTCCTGTAGAAACTTTCGCCTGTTCATCTTCTTCATTTTTGCTGCACGGCTGCTAAAAGTTGTTAAATACAAAAGTTTGCCACTTAATACCAGTTCGAGTAATGAAATACGAGTCAAACTACAGCGACGGTTTCACCCTTCCAGCAAATTGAAGTTGAAGCATGCGGTTTGGCAAACTTCTTCCTGCAACTGTAGCTAGCAGCAATTGCGTGTTGGCTTTGCTCTTGCATTCAATTGTTTGTTTTGCTATACACATGTTCCTGTCTTACACCCACATCTACGCTTCAACCCTTCAACTGTGCCAAAAAGTTTGGTTTGATTTCTTTTCGACCACGTTCGGTGGGGCCAAGCTTAATGAGAAAAGTCATTTGGGGTGTGGCTGTACACGCCCAAGTGCGGTTTTTACAGAAGCCTTTCTTTTTTTTTGTAGATTGTGACTTTTCCTTCTTTTGCCCTGCACTTTGGCTCGCTGTCAAAGTCATTTATCAAAAGATGCCCAAAAATAAATACTTAGCTTAAGTTGCTGCTTATTTATCGTTTGCTAGCAGCAGCAGCAGCAGAAAAATCAGGCTAATTTTTCAACCTGATGCAATTTGGGTTAAAGTTTCAATTGCAACAATTTATAACAAGTGCACAATCTTCCAAAGGAAACAGAGAGGGAGATGTGTCAGGGCCTTTAGGGCGCGAGGTCTACTTGATAAGTTGCCCATTTGGTTAATAACCGCAAGACAAGTCATTAGTTGTGAGGCCACGTTGACGATTTTGAGAATTTAAATGGAAATTTTTTCAAATAAAAGTAAAATTGTTTTGAGTGAGCGACCAAACTGCCCTCGTATAGCTCTTGTTTGTAAAATGTTCACGCACTTTATAAAAATTGCAAAAAAAAAGTTTTCCCAAAAAGCAATTCTAGCCATGTCAAGTTGTTTTTGTCAAACAATTAGGCAGCCTTAACGTTTCCCAGCGAAAATGTCGTCCGCAGCTTAAGCAATTTGCCCGACGCTGAAAAGTATGCTACAGAGAGAAACCAAATAGAAAAAGAAAATGGAGGGCAGCTGGCGGCCATTAAAACGCCAGCCACTTGCGAGTCGCCACATGCTGTTAATTTGATCAACATCGTACCCTGCTGCTGGGGCAGCAGCAGCAGCAGCAACGAGGACTTCATCTTGGCAATTTAGTGGTCAACTCTGTTGCACCGTCCCCGGCAGGACATTCTGCTAATGCTTGGGTTTTGCGTTGCAAGCGTGCACAACTAATTTCACGTTGTCGCCACGTTCATGTCCACCCAAAACTCGACACCATTGAGTGCTAGTCGGCTTGCACTGACGCTTCAGTTGGATGTATCCCTAAAGCAGAGAAGTTTTCTGCGTTGGTCGTTTGGTTCGCTGGTTTCTTTTTTCATAACAAAGTTCTCGCTCTCGACTTTCACCTGCTGGGCAGACAATGAACAGCGTTGGCTTCTTTGGCTTCTGGCCCTTTTACCAAATAATTAGTTTAGCTAGTTTCGTTGACAGTATTTTTTCGTTATGCGACATATTAATTTGTTGTCTTTGGCCACTTTGCACCAAAACACCTTTAAATTTGTAATTTGTTGGTAGAGTATGGATACCGTCCATTCGTTTCAGGTTTAACTTGTCGAACAGTTCAAAATTAGGTCCAAGTTGGTCTTAGGTCTTAGTAAGAAAACTTTTTCCGCGATTCTGTGGACCTTTCGATCTTTACCATCTATCTATTCACCCACTGAGAAAAAGTAGAACAAAATAAATACATAAGTCCGAACGCTTTTGAAAAGATTTATTTGTTCTTCAATTTTCAAGAATTTCGCTCTTGGAATCGAGCTACATTCGTTCTCAATTTGGTTCTTATAGGCAAGGGGAATGAAAGGAAACAAATTTTGAGAGAATAACGTTCGACACGCTCTCACAGAAAGAAGGAGAGCGCATGAGCAGTTTGTCCTTGTCAGATGTGTAGAGGCTAGTTTCAAACATCTTAGGGCGAATACTTATTCGCTGCACTGTAACGTCCGTATAGTCTTAAAAACTCTTTTAATAAAGCAGTGCGGTCTTGGTAAAGGAGAAACAACACAAAAATAGAACAGTTTGTTCTTCTCATGTTGCCATGTTATCATGTTGCCTCCCACGCTTGATCCGTAGCTTCGTGTGATTTCGGAAATTGGCCTGCTAGTCAGCATAGGCTGGAAGCTTCTTGGCTTCGGGGAGACGTGATCATTGAGCGAGCGTATCTGGTGCAGCACACCCCTGTAGTACAGCGTTCCGGTACTGGATCCTAACGAATCCGCTAATGAATCGTTACTACCGGCTACCAGCCTAACCGCAGCCATGTTATTTGCCTAACGAATTTTCTATGGGAATGTCCGCAAACGTACCGTCGGTGCGCCTCTGCATTACCAGTCGTTAGTGTAGGGACGTGTCGAGCGTCTCTGCGTACCGGTCGTTAATTGTTGTGATGGGTCGGTATGCGCTGCTGCATCGCAGTCGTCAGTGTAGTGATGGAGCACACTCGCTAACGACAGGTGATGTATCACTACGCAACGACTGGTAATGCAAGACGTACCGACAACACTAACGACTGGTAATGCGAGGCACCGACCACGTTCTGCGAGACATTCCCATGAAAGAGGCTCGTTAGGCAAATAACATGGCTGATGGCCGACTAATGCTATTCGTGCCGAATTCGTTAGATCGAATACGTTTTCGCCTGAAGTTCACCTAATTCATTCGTACCAGATTCTATTAATTTTTCCTCTAAATTGACCATGTGCAAGTTATGCAAGAAAGGTCACGCGGTAACCAAAATTTGCATTCAACTATAAATCGGTTTGTTAGTTAAACCCTAAACTGGATAGAGCCTTCCTCAATACGCTGTGCCAGTCCGGAAAGCCTTTAGTGAAATTGTGATTTATTAATTTTGGCCAGGTACGGAAAAAGGTAGTGTTGTCGTAGAAATTTAATTTCTCTATTTCTTTAGTGCCTTGTGCCAGTGCCTTCTTATGCCAGGCTTTTAATGATGGTGCCTTGCTATTAACATGCTAGTGTTGAATCTAGTGGAGTAGCATTAGTTGGAGCAATTCACAGCCAACTGGGATGCCCTATCATTCTGAGCCGAAATGGATACGCACGATCGAGAGGATTAGATACGCTAGGATCCAGCATTGCCCATCACATGACGAGCTGCTCTGTGTCACATGGTGTTTTTTTTTTAAGCAGACACGCAAACGTCTTTTAAAGTTTCCTTTTGAGGCTACAGCGGCCAGAGGTGTATAAGTGGCTGTCGGATAATTGGGCTGCGACCCTAAAAGTCTCCAAGTCAATGAATTTCTCCTCCGAAATGTGGAAGCCACATCAATTGTGAATTTACCTCCTTACACCCAGAAAGAAAGACAACGAACTAAGTTGCTTAATTAATTAGTTAGGTTTTTTTTCTTAAATCAACTATGGCTAAATTGTAATATATACCTAGATAAAATAATTTTTGGTAAATAATTGAAAGTGCATAGAGATAACAGCCCTCAAGATCGAACATAAATGATAGCCTTAGTAAGCCAAGTATGCATGTACGTATAACAGGTCATATTAATCCTTTTTTTTGGCAGCAAGTCATCTTTGAGCTCAACGACGGCAGTGCCTGGTAAGTTTGTTTCTATAAAATTGATCTTTGAATGCAACATACATACAATGGTTGCCTACAATTAACGATTTACGTTCGATCCTTACATTTACATTTACCTTACCTATTTCATTTACATTTATTTACCTAAACCCTACTTGTAGAACGAAACATTAAATGGAAAAAAAAGAAGAATGAATTGAATAGATATGGATACTTATACGAAGATAGAAGATAAGAATAAAGCAATGCGCAATAATTGTTATGAAATGAAATCTTAAGTTTTCTTGATGGATCCGTCGCCGAACCAAGTGCCAATGCCAAACCCAACATAAATATCAGCTATTAGTAGCATTAGGGGCAACCCAAAACCAACTTCTGTAGGTGTTGCCATGGTAGGGAGGGTAGAGATCGGGGTTAAATTCCAGCTAAATCCCCTGTGCCAATCTATCTGATATTAGTCCCTTGTCTGTCCGAGTCTTTAAGATTTAGTATGTACTAGTGATCGATTTTTCCCTCATTTTGATCCAAGTTTGATAAATTAATATTCTCTGACAGTGCACTTAGTATTGTCGTGGTGTGTCCGCTATGGTAGGATGAGGAAGAACCCCACCCCATCCGACGAGCTGAGCAAGAGCAGAGCTATAAGTGCACGCCCCGAGTCCTCCATAGCCAGGTCGAATGCGCGGAAGCGAGCAGATCTTAAGGTCGGCTGGTCGTTCGACAAAGCGCCTTCGCTAGAACATTTAAAGGAATCCATCATGGCACAGGTATCGGGAATTTTCCGACATGAAGATGTGGAGAAGTTGCTGCGTTTTTTTATCAAGAAAATATTCCAACTTCCACAGAAACACTCCAAACTATGCAATTTATATTGAGACCGGACTACCCGAGCTATATAAATAGCAACACAGGTGGAATGGATGATGGATGAACCAGCAACAAGACTGGTTAAGAAAACTGCGAAGCTGCTACTAGCAAATGAAGCTCAATGCTTCAATGAATGGCGACTTCTAGCTGCTGAGCATAACGTCCCTCTAGACCTCTAAAACCATCGATCATGGACGGCGACACACAAAAACATACTGGGCACATAGCTGAACTCACTCGAGAAGCACTAGCAGGAGGTTGTACAAATAACTTAATTTCTTACTAAAGAAGTAATCGCAAATATTCCGCGCTCGATGTGATGTGATGGCACTGAACTTCAAGACATATAGAGATGGTAATCTAAATAAATGCACGCTTTGCAATAGGATGCCTTTCATTTCCTGGCCGAATGTCCAATCCCTTTCGTTTGACTTGTGTATTGGCAGCAAACTTCGTTGAACACGACAGAAGTAATTGAAATTTTGAATGGGCGCAGTTGGACCGCACTGGCCAGTTACATTTTCGAAGCGTTAAGATATAGAAAGCAAAACCAAAAATTCCACCCACTTGCAACCCACATACCACCCACTTTCCACCTACATCCCATCTACATCCCACCCACATCCCTCCCAAATCCCACCCACATACCACCCACTTCCCGCCCATATCCCACCCACTTCCAATCCATACAGCCCATCCACCCACTTGCCACCCACATCACTTCATCCACATCCCACCCACTTGCAAAACAATTAACCACCCACATCCCATTCACTTTCCAACCACTCCCAGTGGGCATCCCGGCTGTATTTCCAACATCGGAAAATAAAACACAAATGAATTCTCATTTGACCTTACCGAGTTTCAAGTCAATCGGGTGAAAAATAGTATTTTCCATGAGAATTTTCCCCGCATGGGGGCGGATTTTCCTACATTGAAAAATCCCATTTCAAATTATTTCGTATTCTACTCTTACAAACCGAGTTTCAAACCAATCGGATGAAAAGATTTTATTTCATGCTGACTTTTCCGGGAATTTTCCGACCGTTGGGTAAAATTTTCCAACATCGGAAAATCACATTTAAAACTATTTCGTATTCTGTCCTTACAAACCGACTTGCAAGCCAATCGGATGAAAAATAGTTTTTGCATGCAGAATTTTCCGGCCATTTTCCTCGTGTGCGGATTTTCCGAAATCGGGAAAACACGTGTCGAATCATTTCGCGTACTATGCTTACAAACCAAGTTTCAAGTCAATCGAATTAAAATTTAATTTTTTCCCATACAAACTTTTCTGACGCTTTTCCGACGGTGGAATTTTCAAATTTGTTTCCTTAGTGCGCGCCTGCTAACTAAACGAAGGTCTATGCCAAATCTCCAACCTGTACGATAAGCCGTTTAGGCTGGGCGTTGATAATATGTACCCATATCAGTCGGGCGTACACATTTATATATATAGAAGATAAAACCTTTCCATGTGAATATGACTGACGGCAAACTGCCAATGTCAACAAAATGTTCTGAAAATTTTCAGAACAAATAACCTACTACTAAAAAAGAGAAAGGCAAAGCTAACTTCGTCTGTACCGAAGTTTTGATACCGAAATAGCTTGTCTCAACGGTTAGCGACTTCGACCAAACTTCGCAGATCAGCTTAAAAAAGACCACATTTGCCCATGACCGTGTTTAAGAGCAGTAATATTGAGAACAAACCAGTTTTTCTTACAAAATCCATTTTCCGAACGAACATTTGTATGGCAGCTACAAGAAGTAGTCATCCGATCCGGTTGGTTCCGACATATTAGCTGCGTGCAGTAAAAAGAAGACTCTGTGCAAAGTTTCAGCTCGATAGCTCCAAAACTGAGGGACTAGTTCGCGTAGAAACAGACAGACGGACAGACGGACAGACGGACGGACAAAAGTTAATCGACCCAGCTCGCACGCTGATCAAGAATATATATACTTGTGGTCGAGATGATTCCTTCTACCAGAAGCACACTTTGAGCAAAACTAATACACTATTCAAGTGTATAATAATGGGTCGGTCGTGTAGATAGGCTGGAATGACGCTTTCAATTTTTAGTCACAATTTTTTGTCTATGGGAAAAAATCGTTGGTGTAAGCTAATTAGATTATGCTTAAATTTACAGCACAATGTTTTTTCAGAGGCTGTGATAATCTACAACAGAAACATTTGTCTATTAATAAAAAATTGCGACAAAAATTGTCTTTAAAAATTGAAAGCGGTCAATGTATTTTCGTCTGATTTCTTATCGGAAATATGATAAACTTCACACCGGAAAATAAACTTTCTACGTTTTCATGGGTAGCTGGAACAGAATGAATAAGTTCATACAATTCTGGAAACTTTGTCAAACTTTCAGACCATCAGTTAAGTACATCAGGTTAATTTTGTAAACGTTTTATGCTCAAGAAAACCTTGATTTGTGCCATTAAACAGTTTTGTGAAAATCCTCTTTTTTATACAAATTCATATATAAATCGACTTCATCTCCACTTTCTGACAAAGTAATGGGATCAGAGCATATGTTGGCACCATTCGATCAAAGAAAGGATGTCAAATGGACAACTGTGTTTGGTTTTTGTGACAGTCTTGTTTCGCTTTGCAGCTACGTGCCAAAAAAGAATATATGTTGTTCACCGTTCATTACATAAATAATGTTGAAGGCGAAGCCTTGAGACCCTAAGCGATTTTATTTTATTATTCGACTAAGGCCGGCGTTGATTTTATGGACCAAATGCTAACGCATTATACAACAAGACGCTGGACATATGCATTTTTCTGCAACATTATTGATGTAATGGCATTGGCCACTCATATAATTTGTCAAAACAAAAGTTGGAATCAACCGAAAAGACGGGAGACGCACATTTTTTGAATACGCTATCCAAAACATTGGTCCTTGCAAATGTCGAAATTAGCATGAATAATCCACACATTCTCGCACAGTATATGACTCGTTTGGCTTTTGAATCGGTCTTCGGCAGAGTAATAAATCTTGCCAGCAGTGTTGTGGTTCCTCAACACAACGGTCCTGATACACTCAAAGGCCGAAATTCCAGTTGAATATGTGCAGAAACAGGCGATAAAGTGCGTCATAAAACTCGTTTTTACTGCTTCAAATGCACTAAATCTGGTCTGTCAACAACACTCAAAGTCGTTTATACATGCTTCTCATGGCTTTCCGAGAATATGTTAATTAAATTAGCATTCTCTTTCTTATGATCGAACATCTTTTTTTGCTCATAATAAATCAAAGAAATAAACGAATACCATTTTTTTTCCACATTCCCAAATTTTTTTCCCGTATTTTTTTCTTCTCGAGATTGATGCTGAGAAATCAAAAACATTTATCTACTTGAGCTAAAAATTCGAAGGCATGCAGCTCTAATTTCCATACAAAAGCATTTAAATGTATGGGGTCTGGCCAGGCCCGAAAGGTCCTAACTTGATGTTTAAATAAGTTTTACATAAGATTAAATTTTGCTACTATTCACTGTAAGTTTCTAATTTCCTCTTTGACCAACGCGTCGGGCCGTTGGACCGTTGCAACGGTCAACAGGTGAGTGACTTTATTTACTTATATACACTTTGGGGTGTCTGTACCGCAGATTAGATAAATACTTTCTAGTTTCCCACATTTTTCCCCATGCTAATGATTCTTCTTTCTGCTGCTGCCTGGCTATAAATTTGCATTAAAATGAAGTCTGTCAAGGGTTAAGCAAACTACCAATTTGTCTTGTATTTCGAGTGACACAAACGAAAAGCCACTAATCATCGTTTAAAAAGCTGCCACTTGACACAGCCAGTCAGCTCTCTTGCACCTGTCTAATTTTTGCGCCAGCCAACTAATTGAACTAATGAATTGAAACAAGAGACTGGCCAGCCGACTCCTTTCCAATCCTTTCTGCCTTGCTTGGTTCCACTTTGTGTCAGCATTTAAATTAAAATCCTCTTTGGTCGCTCTTTGTTTGGACAAAGGCTGTTGATAATAAATTAAGCTTGCTACATTTTGTCACCATGGAATTGCCTCAAATGGATATTTATGGTTGGCTCCTATCTCCCAGGTGTAATTCTCTGGGTGTGGGTGTGTGTGAGAGTTGCTTCCTTTATTGTCCTCGTGTTGGTGATTTGTTTAAGCGGCTTGTTATCATTGGCCAGCTCTTTATGTCTGACCCCGGTCATATTGTCCCTCAGTCGCTTGCTGGACTAATTACATATTTATGCAATTAATGCCCATATGCTCACATTTTAATAATGTATTGTACAATATGTGGTGTTGCTCGGTTATTGAATGTTGATATATACAAAGGAGAGGAGTTTAACAGGTATAACAAAGTAAGATGTTCACACTGAAACGTGATTTCTGATATCGATAATTCGTAATGATGTTAATGATAGAGGGATATGATATGGAATATACCTATGGATAAAACTAATATATTTACAGTTTGGTGGAGATCCAAAACAGAGCCCTCCATAGATAAGCAGACTAGTTTTATACAATTCAAACCTACTTGACTTACTTAAAACCCAAATGACTTGTTATTAATAAATAAGTCTATAGTTAAAACTTAGCAATTCAAGAGGCAAAGGCTAAAAAACAGGCAAATATGAAAAATAATCATGTAAAAAACACTTAAAAAACATTATAGAAGCAAAAACCTGTTCTTTTACGACTTGACTTGATCCCCAGACCATGACGTTTTCTAAGCGAATGTCATGTCCACTCGACCACGGCCCTTGTCGCTTGTTGAGTGGTATGATTTTGACGCAAGGTTTTGCTGATAGCAGATAGTCGAGTGGGCTAAGGCGTCGTCCGTGTGTTCAGTCTTCGAGGTCCCTAAATAAAGTCTCAAAGAAAAAAATGTTTCTTATAACCGTAACCGTATAACATTTATCAACATAATCGGTTGTCAGTATCGAAACAGAAACATAATACGGGTTAATTTCGGGTTTCCCTCTAGTAGTAAGAATTTCGATAAACGTAAATCAGACCCGGGCAAATGGAGTGGACAGAAAAGTGTGCTTGTGAGCAAGAGAGCTCTCTCCAGACTACAGCCGTTTTACTTGCCCTTCTGTGCTCACCAACTCACACAATTCAATAAGTTCAGCTCGCGTTTGCATAAAAGCACGAGTGACACAATGAACATTTTACATATTGACTTTGCGCCGCACTGTTACTGACGGGTACAAAACAAAGCGAGCGAACGAGAAAGAGTGAGTGCAGCTAACCAAAATCTTTACCCTCCGTATCTTTCCTTATAAAGGGTAATTTTTAGCTATTATCTTTTTGGCAACACTGTTTTGTTTCACTGTCAAACATCTTTAGTTTGTTGAATTTTATTATCAAAATGCGTGCTCTGTTAAGAAAGTTCATCGCGCGCTTCTTTCATTTTATGGTCAATTATTAATCGACACACTGAAGCGGATTTAGTCATAATAGCCCGAATTATTGTGACTAAATTTCGCACCAAATTTACATTGTTGGACATTAAACCACCAATACGCTTACGTAGAGTGCGAACTGAAGAAAATATCGCAGCTGTATCGGCCAGTGTTAATGATGACTATCAATTATCGATTCGTCGCCGTTCGCAGCAATTGGGCCTCTGTTACTCAACAACGTGGAAAATTTTGCGGAAGGATTTAGGTGTGAAGCCTTTCAAAATGCAGCTGGTGGAAGAATTGAAGCCGAACGACCTGGAATGGGCTCTTAGAAAGTTGGCCGAAGATCCACTTTTTACCGAAAAAATTGTGTTCAGCGACGAAGCTCATTTTTGGCTCAATGGGTACGTAAATAAGCAGAATTGTCGATTTTGAAGTGAATATCAGCCAGAAGCATTGCAAGAGCTACCAATACATCCAGAAAAAGTCACAGTTTGGTGCGGTTTATGGGCTGGTGGCATCATTGGACCGTACTTTTTCGAAGATGATGCGAATCGTAACGTAACTGTGAATGGTGAGCGCTACCGTGAGAAGATATCCAATTTTTTTTTCCTAAAATGCTAGAGCTTGACTTGCATGACATGTGGTTTCAACAAGACGGTGCCACATGCCACACAGCACGCGCAACAATGGACTTATTGAGAGGCGAGATCGGTGAACATTTTATTTCCCGTTCGGGATCGGTCATTTGGCCGCCTAGATCGTGCGATTTAACGCCCTTAGTCTATTTAGACTATACAGACAAGGAAGACAACATTAAAGCATTTATTCGTGAGATACCGACCGAAATGTTGGAAAGATTATACCAAAATTGGACTATGCGGATGGACCCTTTGAGGCGCAGTCACGGTCAACATTTGCATGAAATAATCTTCAAACATTAAATTATTTGGACCGTACTATCGAATCAAATACAGTTTTCATGCATTTTTCTGAATTTTATGTGTTTTTTTTTGTAAAAACAACAACTATGCTCAACAACTGAGCATTGACCAAACTATTGTCTCACGAGTTAGAATTTAGAGAACCTAGTCTGTTCGAGAATGATGCTTACCTATGTGTAATATTTCTTGATCTGATATACAATGTGTCTTTATCTGCAGAACAGAAAATTAACTGTATTAAATTGCACAATCAAATAATGGACCACAATAATTTTATTAAATTATCAGGGAGAAACAGTCCAAAAACAGTCCAACAACAAGTTTGTCGAAAATTTGTAACATTTCTAATCAGGGCTGCAAACCTCCTATAAAATGGCAGCGGTTCACTCCGGTGTTCGAACTCGCGAAATTTTTTTTGGTTCGGGTTCACGGAGCGGGTTCAGAAGGTACGGGGTTCAGTAAATGTTTAGCTTTTCGGAATTAGTTGTTGGCAGGCTAAGAATAGGTTGCTAAGCCCAACAACTATTTAGTTTTTCGCTAATTCAGAAAGCACGGTCGTAAATTGAAACAATTTAGTCTCAATTTCCCTTCTTCCTTCTATGTGTCAAATAAGCTCACAATTTACTCTGCTATTTGTAAGTTTATGTGACATATGGCTCTATGTAGAAGGTGAGAAATCGGCCTTAAAAATTTTATTCATATTTATATAGAATTTTAGGCTTGATAATATCATATTCAAGCTTGGATAATCGGACGTTTTAGCAGGCTTCAGGTCAATAAATCATGGAGTATTAGAGATAATATGTACACTGCCTCTCAAATTTGAGTGGTGATAAGCGATAGCCCGCATTGAGTTCTTGTTGTACGTATAAGGAACTCACAGTGCTTAGGAGGAAAGCCAAGTGTACAGCTGTTTCAAGAACCTCCCGGCTCTATTATTAGCAGGCTTTGCCTATCTTCTGCAAGTCGGCAGAGGTCTTTGCTATGACTGACAACAAAAGACAACGCCAAATTGACAGAAGTCTTTGTGTATGTGTGTGCAACACCCATTTCGGCCCTTATTTATGTATGTTATATTTCTTCTAAGTGCTACAATTGCAAAACTTAGTTGGAGGCATTTAGCACTACGACAATTACGAAAACAACAGTCAATGGGGGTAATAAAGTAGACTTAACATTTAACAGAAGTGGGGAAAACTCTATCCCCTGATTTAACATAATAATCATTAGTGAGTCTTTTCCCAAACTTTTATATTTTTTTAAGTTGATAAAATTTGTAAAATAATAAATATTTGTTTTGTTATTTATTATTATTGTTGCTTTAACTTATTTTTTCATTTTGTTAATATAAAAAAAAGCTTAATTTTTTTTGTTTTTTTTGTTTGTTTTTATATATGTTAAAAAAGGAAAAAAGGAAAAATTTGAAAAAAAAAAAAATAAAATGAAATAGTATATGTTTTTAACCCTTTTTTCTTTTTTTTTTTTTTGTTGTTTTCAAGGAAAATTTCTTTAATTTTTGTATCTTTCAACTCTTAGAGGGGTGAACTCTAACGGGTTGCAGCCCTGTTTCTACTACTGACCAATCATCTGGCAACGCTAAGGGGGGGATCATAATTGGAGCCGCTTTTCCTTGCATTGTTGGTCAAAGTGATATTTTATACTCATAACCGTAACCGAAACCGAAATAGGTTCGTAAGCGTATCCGATATCCCAGAACCGTAATATAACCGTAACCGGGCAAAAGCGATCGGCCAAAAACCGTAAAAACAGTTGTTCGTTTCGGTTGAAATTTCTGATTACAACCAAGTACAGGGTTGCCCATATTCGACGGACCCATCTGGCAACGCCATAACTTTTGACAGAGATGTCAGATCGCTTAATGACATACCGCGTTTGAAGCGTCAGTCCAAGCAGATTTTTACCATGGAACAATACACGCCACGCGAGCGCTCTGAAATAGTTGAAATTTACATTCAACAGAACAAGTCAATTGTGAAAACTCAACGTGCTTTTAAAAAATTAAAAAATGTGAAAAGTGCGCCTTCTAAGAACACCATTAAGCGTTTATACGAAAAATTTTCGACTGGTGAGGCTCTTTCTAATCCGAAGAGGCCAAATAAAAGTCGACCAAGGCGATCGGCCGAGAATATCGCTGCCGTACGAGCCAGTGTTGAGAGGTCCCCAAGAACATCCCAAAAACGCCGTTCTCAGCAGTTGGGCATGGCTCGGTCCACTTTACAACGGATTATTCGCGTTGATTTGCATTTGTTCCCGTACAAAATTCAATTGACGCAAAGATTGTTGCCTGCGGACAAGCCTCGTCGATTGGAATGGGCCCAAAGAGTCATCGAAATGGCCGAAGATGACGAGCAATTTTGGAACAAAATTATCATGTCCGATGAAGCCCATTTCTCATTGAATGGGACCGTAAATAAGCAAAATTGCCGTATTTACGCCACTGAAAATCCTCAGGAGATTCAAGAAGTGCCTCTTCATGACGAAAAAGTCACAGTTTGGTGCGGCGTTAGTGCGAAAACGGTCATTGGGCCGTTTTTCTTCCAAAATGAAAATGGCCATGCTGTTACCATCAACCAGGAGCGTTATCGCGACATGATGACCAATTTTGTGATGCCAATTATTCGTCGAAAGCGTATGAGGCAGTTCTGGTTTCAACAAGACGGCGCTCCACCGCACACAAGTCGCATAACAATCGATTTTCTGAAGAAATTGTTTCCGGGCCGTTTGATGTCGAAAAGTGGTGATTTGGACTGGCCACCGCGTTCGCCCGATTTGACGCCGCCTGACTTCTTCTTGTGGGGATATTTGAAGTCAAAGGTTTACGTTAACAAGCCAAGGACCGTAGAAGAGCTCAAGGACAACATTCGTGAAGAAATAGCCGCTATTCCGGCCGAAATGTTGGCGAAATCGATGGAAAATGCTGCAAAAAGGGCACAATACGCCATCAACGCCAGAGGCGGCCATTTGAGAGATATCATATTCAAAAATTGATGTAAACAAATCTGCTTGGAACAAATTAAATGATTAAGATTGCCAACCGCCAAATTTTTATTTTTTTTCTTTGATTAAAAAAATTTTAAACAACAGGACCACAAAGAGGGCCAGTTGATCGTACATCTGTTTCATTGATATCTCTACCAAATCATCAGCGATCTTTGCCCGCTGGTACTGAAGCCAACAGCTCCCACTCCATGCCAGAGCTGTCACAATCGTTTGGGAATTCCTAAACAACTAAATGACAGCAAAAACCGGCACACATGAGAACAGCGCTGGCTGCCAGTACCATCGTGTCTGTGTGTATGTCAAGAATACCCATTGTATTAAATTTTGAGTGTCACACACACATACATACACACCCTACAGTACAGAACTGATTAAAGGTTGAAACTTTGCTTCATGTACATACAATATAAACTTTGATATTTTAGTTTCACGCTGCATTTTATCCCTTCTTTTATCCCTTTATTGCCTTGCAAATATTAATTAATTAAGTTGCTGCTAGCGAAGAAAACTAACAACCTCGCCACTTCCTTCCTGTTTGCTTTTAAATTTTTAATTAACTTTCACCATGTCCCGGCCAGGCCATATTGGCCGGGGATCCCTCAGCAAGTGTCAGTTATTACAACTTAAATTCGTTTAACTAGAAAAGAATTAGTTGACTGAACATTTTTCGTGTCATCTGCTGGTCGCCGTGGTGGAGGACACGCCAAGATAATCGACAAGGAATTCTCTGCAGTACCACCTGGTGGCAAAAGCCCTTCGTTCATCCCCTCTGGCACTGGCATAAATTGGCAAAATTTATGCTGGCAACAATGTAATTTATTTTAGTCTTGTCTGGTATTTTTTTTTAGCGCTGCAAAGCAAATTTAATTGGCAACAGTTGCTACGGCGAAACAACAATTTGAATTTATGCTAAATTCTAAGTTGGAAAATGTGCGTGTGCTGCTGTCCATGTAACCCCTTTTGGATATTTTTGGGGGTGTTGGTTTCCAAGAAGAATTAACATTTCAAATTGTGCAAATTATTTTTGTACAATCAGTTGTAATTAGCATATTTAATTTTGTTATGCATAAATATTCATAAGACGCAAATTGCATTTAACAGTTGTCAAAGTGTTGACACAATAAGAGCTGTGCTGGTGTTAACCAGATTTAATCAGATAATAAGTAAGCGCTTTAAACCTTAAATTCCATCCTTTTTCCTAAAAGTAATCAGCTTTCAAATTGCACAGAGATAAACAAGCAAACAGGCAAATGATTAAACAAACATTATCAAAATGCAATTAATGTCATGTAAATGATATTTGCCCCCCTTGAAAATCGCTTAATTGACAGGCAAAAAGTGTGGGCAATCAGTCATTGCACAGTGGTTCGCTTTGTGTTTTTTTTATAGCTATTCAACTGGGTAAGATCTCATAAAAGAGCAGGAGTTAAGGGCTGCTGGCAATAGCTGGTGAAGGTAAACCATTGAAAAGATTTGTAAAAACTTTTTATTTTTTTGGGCGTGGTCGGTCGTGAAATATTAAACACTGTGCTTCATTTGTACTTACACGTTCTGAGTGGCAGTTTAAATCGATAAGCCATTATTAGCCGCAGTCGAGCAACAGTTGACATTACTCATACGCCATGTTTGACAGGCGGGCCTCGGGCACAAATGTATCTTCAATGGCAGTGCCATTTATAATTTAAGGTAATTACTTGCAGCGCCAGCATGTACAACAGTCAACAGTTTGTGGGCCAAGCCAGCTAGTGCCAAATTGAATTGCGCAATGTTGACAAAATACAAATTAATTTGTCATATCACCGATGTCAGCCCGAAAGTAGGCAAGACAAAATTATCTGACAGCCGTTGAAACTTTTTGCGGGGGTAAAAGTTTCGACCGGGTTAATTTACATTTTCATCTCTCCACAGAGAGAGAGAGCCTGGCAAAGTTGGCATAATCGTTAGATGATGTTGCAGCAGCAGCAGAGACGACAACAACAGCAGCAATCACTTAATAACTTGGCACAAGCGTTACAGCAATTACATGACAAGAGAGCAGCAACAACACAGTCAGCCGAGGTGGCAGCAGCTTGTCCAGCAACAACGACACTTTGTGTTTTATGCTAAAAATGTTCCTCATCTTGATTGACAGCAACAAGGGCAACACAATTTGTTTGGTAACGGACCTGACTAAGACCCCCCCCCCCACCATGAGGTTTTAGTAGTGGCCACATAATTTATTAGCCTTTCGAGTAGCAGTAAAGGTTGGAGTCTCCTGGACGGGATCGTTAAGAAAATCGTTCGCATACGTAACGAACTCAAATCAAGTTGCTCAGAAGTGAATCAATTTGCATAGAGTTGAGCTTGTTGTTTTGGTTGAGCACTCATTAAGAACATTGTCTGCCGGCCTCCCCCCGGCCGAAACACGCGACCCGCCGTAGAACTTTTGAAGTTCTCTTGTATAGCTTACCGAGTATGAGAATAATGTTCTTCGTAATTATACATGTAAATTGTGGTAAGTTCCGTTTTTAACGCGTCGGCTGCTAAATTTCAACTGTGTGCCAGTTGTCAGTCATACGAATCAGACACAAATTGTTTATAAACTTTCACTGGGAGAGGGTTGCCTTTTAAATTTCTACCATGAGAGCTAAAGAATAATATTTATAAATGATTTTCAAAGTTTGCTTACAAGCTTTTAAACCAATTTTCGAGACACATTGAAACTTGAAGCTTGGTTTGTAGGCATAGTACGCGAAATGATTCGACACGTGTTTTCCCGATGTCGGAAAATCCGCCCACGAGGAAAATGGCCGGAAAATTCTGCATGAAAGAACTATTTTACATCCGATTGGCTTAAAACTCGGTTTGTAAGGACAGAATACGAAATAATTTGAAATGTGATTTTCCGATGTTGGAAAATTTGACCCATCGGTCGGAAATACTATTTTTCACCCGATTGACTTGAAACTCGGTTCGTAAGGTCAAATTCATGTGTGTTTTCATTTTCCGACGTTGGAAATACCGCCGGGATGCCCACTGGGAAGTGGTTGGGAAGTGGATGGGATGTGTGTGGTATTTTTTTTTTTGGTGTGTGTGATGTGGGTGGAAACTGTTTGGAAAGTTTGTGGGAATTGGGTGGAGAGTGGGTGGGATGTGGATGGGAAGTAGGTGTGCATTGGTTCTATACTGTTGAAGGCGCAGCGAAGCGCGACGGGTTATTGCTAGTAAAGTATATATATTCTTGCTCCGCATAACGAACTGAGTCGATTAAGCCTTGTCCGTGCGTCTGTCCGTCCGTCCGTCTGTTTCTATGCTATCTTCTCTGTCAGTTTTACAGTTATCGTAATCAAACTTTGCACGTAATCTTTTGGTACAAATACGCTGCACATTTGTCGGAACCGGCCGGATCGGATGACTATAGCACATAGCTGCCATAGGAACGATCGGTCGAAAAACTGTCTTAGTGAGAAAAATTATTTTGTTTTCTATGCAACTATGCTTTCACATATTTTCAGCAAGTTTTATGAAAATCGGGTAACTATATAGTATAGCTGCCATACAAAAGATAATTTTGAAAAATGTATATATCGTATAGATGCCATATAACAAACTGGCAGGCATATATCATGCTGCAAGGGTATATAAACAGCACCAAATTTAGTGATAAAGTAGAGAACACACCTAGAGCTAGTTCCAAGTTAAAGCCACTTTAAACAAAAATGGAAGTGGTGTGCTTGGCCATATAAATATATAAGAGCAAAACTTAATCATGATGCAAAGCAATAACTTACAGTCACTTGCAGTCACATAGTTTATCATAGTATCTTTTTCAACCCTTTGTTGCCTCCAGAAAAATTTTTGATAGCCAAATTAAAGGCAATCGTAAGGCTCTTTTATCAAAAAAAAAGTGCAATATTAATGTCCAAATGGAAAAATTGCTCTAGCGACCCTTCAGTAAGGCTCAGTACTGAATCAGACCTGATTGGTAGGGCTGGCTCAAGGTGAATTTACTATAAAGGTGACGTATTCCGTTGTGGGGGAGGGGGTCTTAATGTTTTTTCAAATCGCTCTCTCTGCTCTAGGTGATAGATGACTGTTGCTCTAAGAGCAAATGCTAGAGCACACCACGCATTTATTGTTTAAACTAACAGTACCTAAAAAGATTTTCGCTAACAAATAAAAATAATAATTCAAACAAACTATAAAAATTTTAATTAATAAAATAAAGTTTTACAAGAAATAAATCAAAGTACTATCTTAATATTTTGAACAATGTTTTTTGACCAATCAGCCATTGCTTTTGTTTTTGCAATTTTAGTTAGTTGTTTATTTCTAAGACGAAATCTAGTTCAATGTTTTTAGCACTTCTTAACGTTTCGGATAGCTTAAGTTTTTTTTCATTTTTGACATGTCTTTTGTCTTTTTTGATAGAAATATGAATTAAAAAACAAGTGGGAAATCAGTCCAAGCCCGACTATAATATACTCTGTACCTCTCTCACTTTCTCTCTCTAAGATTGTGGGGTGTTGCTTGTGAAAGGGTGGGTGGTGGGTGGCGGGGGTGTCCGGGAGTGATTCAGATTCACTTATTTGCTCATAACTTGAGAACCGCTCGTCCGATCTTTATCATTTCTTTGGCAAATCGATACATATTCCTAATGACTTACTATCTCTAGAAGGTACAAATCATCTATCTACAAAACTGTGGGAGATATGACGTTTTTTCAAAATTTCGGGGCGGGAGGGGGCGTGGCAAAAATTGAAAATAAACTTGATCTGCCTGCAAGTATAAGAAGCATTTGTCCCATACATGTCAAACCTCTATCTCTTACCATCTCTGAGATCTGTTTGTTCATACGGACGGACAGACGGACAGACGGACAGACAGACAGACAGACGGACAGACGGACAGACGGACATGGCTATATCGACTCGGCTGTTGATGCTGATCAAGAATATATATACTTTATAGGGTCGAAAATGATTCCTTCTCCCTGTTACATACTTTTGCACAAACTTAATATACTCTGTGTACCTTTGGTACAGAGTATAAAAATAGAGGAAAGCTAACTTCGGCGCGACCGAAGTTTATATACCCTTGGAGCATGATATATTCCTGCCAGTTTTTTATATGGCAGCTATACGATATATTCATCCGATTTTGATCAAATTATGTTGAAATAACATTTTTACTATTTTCGACCGTTCATTCCTATGGCAGCTATATGCTTTTTTATAGTCATCCGATTCGGATCGAGCTTCACAGAATCATGTAATAGTATATAATATTGACCAGTAACGAGTTTGGGGCGATAAGCATTGAAAACAAAAGTTTTCTCACTAAAACTGCTTTTCAACCGATCGTTCTATGGCGGCTATATGCTATAGTCATCCGAACCGGCCGGTTCCGACAAATGTGCAGCGTATTTATACCAAAAGACTTCGTGTTTTTTTTTAGAGTTGAGGGGAGGTTTTTGTTTTTTTTTTTTTTATTTTTTTTTTTTTTTTTTTTTTTTTTCTTTTTTTTTTTTTTTTTTGCAAAGGGTATTATAATTTTGCCCAGAAGTTTGCAACGCATGAAATATTCATTTCCGACCCTATAAACTATATATATTCTTGATCAGGGTGACGAGCTGAGTCGATTGAGCTTTGTCCGTCCGTTGTCCGTCTGTCCGTCTGTCTGTCCAATCGTCTGTCTGTTTCTACGCAAACTAGTCTCTCAGTTTTAAAGCTATCGAGCTGAAACTTTGCACAGAGTCTTTTTTTACTGCACACTGCTAATATGTCGGAACCGGCCGGATCGGATGACTATATCTTATAGCTTTGCCATAGGAACTATCGGTCGAAAAGTGGGTTTTTGTGGAAAAAACTTTTTGTTTTTAAAGCTATCGTCTCCCACTTCAGCGATTATTAATATTATACGCTTTCTCATAGATTTGGAAGTTTTTCTCAAAATCGGATGACTATATCTTTTTTTTTCTATAGCTGCCATAGGAACTATCGGTCGAAAAGTGGGTTTTTTATGAGAAAATTTTTTGTTTTTAATGTTAACGTATCTCACTTCAGCGATTATTATATTATATAGCATTCCTCAGAGATTTGGAAGTTTATGTCAAAATCGGATGACTATATCTTATAGCTGCCATAGGAACTATCGGTCGAAAAGTGGGTTTTTATGAGAAAATTTTTTTGTTTTTAATGTTAACGTGTCTCACTTTAGCGATTATAAATATTATACGCTTTTACACAGATTTGGCAGTTTATGTCAAAATCGGATGACTATATCTCATAGCTGCCATAAGGAACTATCGGTCATTTGAATTTGAAGAAGGTTTTTTTATATTTTTTTTTTGAGTATAAAAACTTCGGCAAAGACGAAGTTAGCTTGCCTTCTCGTTTTCTCATAACTTGAGAACCGCTCATCCGATCTTTATCATTTCTTCAGCAAAAATATAGATATTTATATAATTAACTGTGGAAGATATGACATTTTTTCAAAATTGCGGGGGCGGGAGGGGGGGGAGCGTAAAATTGAAAATAAACTTGATCTGCCTGCAAGTATAAGAAGCATTTGTCCCCTACATGTCAAACCTCTATCTCTTACCATCTCTGAGATCTGTTTGTTCATACGGACGGACGGACGGACAGACGGACATTGCTGTATTGACTCGGCTGTTGATGCTGATCTTGAATATCTAACTGTTTGGGGTCGGAAATGATTCCTTCACCCCGTTATATACTTTTGCACAAACTTAATATACTCTGTGTACCTTCGGTACAGAGTATAAAAAAAAAGAATAATCTTTTGGTTATGTGACGACAACCAAAAAAAAGTGATATATGGGAGGTTGTCAGCCACTTTGCCAAAAGTCGGCTTTGACTTCCAAAGAGAAAATTGCTATGATGCTCAATAAAACATAGGAAAAGCTCTCTAAACAAGTAAAAAATAGAGGAAAGCTAACTTCGGCTCGACCGAAGTTTATATACCCTTGGAGCATGATATTTTCCTGCCAGTTTTTTTATATGGCAGCTATACGATATATTCATCCGATTTTGATAAAATTCCCTAAAATTGTGTTGTTGTACCATTGAAAACAAAAAAGTTTTTTCGACCGATCATTCCTATGGCAGCTATATGATATAGTCGTCCGATTTGGGGAGAATTATGTATTACATATCATATTGATCCGTAACGAGATTGGGAGCGATAGCATTGAAAACAAAAAAGTTTTTCATACTAAAACTTTTTTTCAGACCTATCTTTTGTATGTCAGCTATACTATATAGTTGCCCGATTCGAATAAAACTTGCTGAAATTATGTGAAAGCATAAAGAACTCATAAATACGAGGGTTGGGAGCGATAGCATTGAAAACAAAAAAGTTTTTCTCACTAGAACTACTTTTTCAAACGATCGTTCCTATGGCAGCTATATGCTATAGTCATCCGATCCGGCCGGTTCCGACAAATGTGCAGCGTATTTGTACCAAATGACTTTGTGCAAAGTTTGGTTACGATAGCTTTAAAACTGACGGACAGACGGACGGACAGACGGACAGACGGACGGACGGACAGACGGACATGGCTATATCAACTCAGCTCGTCACGCTGATCAAGAATATGTATACTTTTATGTTGTTCGTGAATGCTTCCTTTTTGGCGTTACAAACATCCGGACAAATTTTAATATACCCTCTCCAAGGGTATAAAAACATTAAAAAAGGCAAACAAAACAACAGCCACCAGCAAAAAGTGCTCGTATTTAAAAGAACGTATTTAAAAGAACGAAAAATATTGATTTTTGACAAAGATATGTTCGAAAAACAAAACTATGATCACAACCCCCCACTCTCCCCTACTGAACTCATGGCTAAGTTTCATGGATAGTACTGAAAACAGTAGTGAAATCAGTCATGAGTAGGAGCAATTCCTACTTCTCAGGTCTGATTCAGCACTGACAAATTCAGTACTGAGACGTTGAACTGCAGGGGAGGTCGTAAAACCGAATATTTTAAAATGAGCAATGATTAAATGTAAGATAAGTTAAGATTAGTTTAATTTTTTTGTTTCCCCTTCATAATGTGATATACAGAATGTTTTTAAGCACTTTTAATTATTTGGTTTTTGTGGACCTTCTGGTGGAAATGCTCGTATAAAGATAAGAAACATAAAAATTTTTATTCATGAGCTTGTATTGATATACATTTGTTAGGTTAGCTGCATCGATGAAAATGTGTTTTTAGTTCTTGGTTTACTTTTCTCTAGAAATGCCCATATATTAATATTCTTGATTAGAACAACGAGCTGAGTCGTTTGAGCTGAAATTTAGCAAAGTCTTCTTTTGAAGGCATATAAGCAAACTATTGACTAACTATAAACTATTTTTACAAAAATTGAAAAATTAACTTTAATGGCAAAATGTTGCCAGATATGCAAGATCTATGATTTAGGAAAACTTACAAACTTTCCCGGCATGTAGCTTCAGAATGCGCGCCTACATACATGAACTAAGGTCTATGTATAATTTTAGATCTCTAGGTTAATAAACTGGAAATTGCAAGTTTAAACCGCTATTAAGGCCCTCTACTCGTCTAGAAAATTTTTTTTCAACATTTTTTGTTTTAAATATTATCCCAAAAGGATTTTTCAAAAATTCGAAATTCTTTAGAAGATATAGCCTTTTAGTCGACCAATGTCTTCAAAAATGCAAGTAATTTTCACATTACTTCAAAACTTTGAACGCGTTTTTCTCAAAACCACGTTTATCAAAATGGTGTTTACATTTTTTTTCCTCAAGTTTCTACTCTATTGTAACTCCCAAAAATCCTCGCAATTTTTAAAAATGTTTAATTTTGTATTTTTTTTTATAATGAATTGTACAACCAAATACAAAAAACAGAATTACAAAATCTCTTCCCGATTTCTTTCCACGAATTTTTAAAAACATGTAAAATTTAGCCCTCTAGACCAGAAGGGGGCCTTAATACATGTCGCAAGAGACAAGAGCTTAAAGGTACAAAACGTGTCTATGATAAATGCTCCTGGCCAACCACCTGATCTAGCTCCAATCAATATTAGATTGCTAATTACATTGCTTTGTTTCCAATAGAAAATCTTAACACACCAAAGGTACAATTTTTATCATTAGTTTGTGCAAATATATTGTAAGTAACAGTCAAAAGTAAGGCGCTTCATCTCCATAAAGTAAAATATGTAATCATCAGCATTATTTATCGACTGAGCAAGTTTGGGAACTATGAAGTCAACCACGATTGACAGTACTTACACACGGTTCGTTTGAAAAAACCCAAGACTTGAATCAAGTACAAACAGTGCCAATGGGACGAAAATAGTTGATACAATTACAATTAAAATCAATTGTGGCCGGGTGTGGTCCAGCGGTTAGTGTGCTGACCTGCTGTGAGGGAGGTCGTGGGTTCGATCCCGCCTCGGAATATCTGAAAAAAAAGTTTTCTTCTTTCTTTAGAAAATAGCTTTTGCACATCCGGTCACCTTCACCAGCCATGAAAAAGCTTCTCAAACTTTGCCGTTCGGATTCGGTTTTAAAATTGTAAGTCTTTTTTGTTCACAATCCAAGAATCTTAAATTAAGAACGCATTGATTAAAGATAGTTTGTTCTCATATTAAATACATTAGTAGCCGTTTTTCGATTCTAAAATACTTCGTACTTAATTAAACTACATTCAAAAACAATAGAAAAATTTGATATTACAAATCGGTATTAATTCTATGTCGATTAATCTAATGCTCTGCTAGTCGTATAATATACCTTAGAAATTTGAAAGCCAACCCTCGTAGTTGTAGTTTTTTTTTTGTAATTCACTTTGGGGCACTTTCAAGAACAGTAAAAGATTCCACTCACAATCAGTTGTCATATGCTTAACCCACAAAAACTGAGTTTGTAAACAGATGTGGGCCAGCAATGGTACGGAATCAACAAAGGAAACCATTGACAGCTGTTCAAATTAACTCTAGGCTCACTGATAATTAAGTAAAAAATAAAAATCTACTCACGTGAAAATAATGAAAGTGGGGGAATTTTTTAATTAGAACAATGCCAAGCCAAATATTAAACGGAATGACCATTCGTCAACCAGGAACGCTTATTTATAAGAAACAGGGGCAAAGTTGGTGCTTAATGAGTTGCTGGGAAAATATTTAAGCAAATATTATAAGACATCCGATTGCAACAAGTGTTTTTTCCAGCGAACGTGTTAACTTATTTACCTGCGCCGTTTTTGTTATTTTGTAATATTTAGTTAAATGGAATTTTGCGCGCTTGACGATTCACAAATGTTTGCCAGACAATGAAATCATATAATCATTTAATCCCGCCTCATTTACGCCTAACCCATCCAAGTTGAACTGTTATCACAGCTGCCGCATCCGCGTGCTTATCTGAATGACGTGCTCGCATTAATCATCTGTAAGAAATGTAGTGGCATTGAAGATGAAACTAATTGGCAGTCGTAAGTGGCAGTGTTTTGCAATGAATTCCAACCAACTACTATCAGTACTTTTGTTTCGCTGCATTCGTCTCCATTTTCCATGATTAATTTCATTTGCATGAAATATGGCTGATGAAGCGGTTGAAGCACAAAAACGTACAGCATAATTTATGGTGCACAGTCGAGCACTTTGCAAAATAATGAGGCATAATTTTCATTTGCAACAAAAGTTCAAGTTCATATTTTTTGAAGTGAGCTGCTTTTGCTTTGCTTCATAAATTTCCATTTGGTTAAAATCATAAAAGCACCCAAGTATCCTGAGCTTAATATTTGCGGGCTGTATATTTTACATTTTTCACACCAAATTGGTAGGTTGGGGGTGGGTTGGGTGGCGAGCAATTGGCCAAAAGGTGCTTGGGGTGTGTGTGAGAGTATGTGTGTTTATGTTCCTATAAATATGCAAAATTTATGCAGAATACCTTTGCCGGTTCTGTCGGCTTAGCTGCAAAAACTTTCGCCTGTTTACATTTGAAATTAATTGAAATTTACGCTTGGCCAAAGGTTTTTGCATTTCGAAGTTACGTATTAAATATGAAAAAACTTCAGCTTTCTCGGTAACATGAAACGCAAAATTGCAACAGACTTTCATGCAAGGGCATTGTTGGATCATGTGTACTTATAAAAGGTCAGCTTGGTGTTAACCTTGGGAAAAATATCCAGTGTGTGCTAGTAATTCGAGTGAAGACCCAATCGAGATTTAAGAACCCTTTTAGATTTGAACAGTATTGAATTACCTCCATCATATTTGGATCAAGAGATTTGAACAGGAATGATGGACGCAGCTTCTAGAAGAGGAGCTAGTTGCTCTTACCATATATGCGTTTTATTCAACAACTTGGTATTGGATAAAGAATTTTCATTCTTACCGTACTTCTGACATCGGATATTTCTTTGTTGATTATTTATTTTTTCTCTTTGTACCAAAGTTTCAGAGAGTATATTAGGAAACATTTCCAACCGTACAAAGTATATAGATTCTTGATTAGCATCAACAGCAAAGTCGATATAACTATTCCGTTTACCCGAACAAAAACCCTTCCGAAACTTAAACAAACCTACGGCAAGTAAAAACAGCGAGTTTAAGAAAAACGAGGGAGCGCACACGCACAGGGCGCTGGAAAGCCCCAAGACAATAACGCCCATCAGGCGTTAGCGACTCACTAGGACGATTTACCCATTTGACTCAGGCCTTCTTTGGAATCTCGAACCGTGCTTAAACATTTAGCCGAGGAGCTCGCTGCTTGTACCAACGCACCGTCGCGTATGCATCCACTATAAAACACGAAGCGTAAGTTGTTTCCATTTAATCAAAAATATTCTAATGTTTTCCTGCACCAATTTAATGCCTTTTACAACTGAACAGCTAACCCCCGTTTTAGTGTTACCACCCGTTAAAACTAGAGGCCAGCCACAGTTGCGGGGCGCCACACGGATGAACGAAGGGATCTCAAAGACGGTAAAGGTTTGACAAATGTGCAATACTTCTTATACTTCTGGCATAAGTTTAATTCCAGTTTTTCCGCCTTCCACAGTTTTGTAATTTATTTAATGAAAAGTGTATATAATTTTGCCCAGAAGGCAACGAAGGAATCATCTCCGACCACAAAATAGAAGCACGACGGCGGCGATTAATTTCCCTCCCTCGCGTCACGCGAACAGTCCCCGTTGAGCTATCGACGAAACCACAGCTTCTTTACGACAAATGGAACGTGCTGCAAAGTTCGTCGGAATGGTTTTAGTGAGAAAACTGTTTTGCTCTCAATATAACCTCAAACACGGCAGGTAATATGTAACGTTTTTAAGCTGATTTGCGAAGTGGCGAGTCGCTAACCCTTTCGGTATCAAAACTACAGACGAGTTCGCTTTGCCTTCTCGCTTGACCAAATAGTTTAGTTATCTTTATAACCAACTTTATTGAATATTAATATAAGTTGAATTCGATCGAAGCGACGACTGCGGAAAGCGCTGCCAGACTCATCTAGTCAGCGATGGCAACCGCCTCATATCGATAGCATTCAATAATATCGATAGGTGGCTGCAGCTATCGCATGAAGGAATTGACTGGGGATGCCACAGCTACTCCCTTCCCAGTGACCTGGTCAGGAGCGAATTTAATTTCGTGATGGCGAGTTTTCCCCAAAAAGTCGTCTGGGGCGAGCAGCTACTGTTGAGGTTCGTGCAGGTTTTCATGGTTTCATGATTTAACGGTTTCATGGCAGGTGCTGTGAGAAGTCGTTGGAGTTGTAGTTATGTCGAATATACGACACGATGAGCGGTTCTCAAGTTATGAACAAAAATAAAAACAAAATCGCCCTCCCCACAACTCCCTAGAGAGGGAGAGAGAGAGAGAGCGCGGAAGAGAACCTTAGAGATGAGCGTAGCAGCAGCGCTGCATTCAGCTCCTACTCCAGGTACAGAATATGTTAATGTTATAGTCGGACTTGACCGACTTTTTCACTTGTTTTCTGGATGAGCTTCGATAAGCGAGTTCGTTCGAGCTGGGTTAATGTTGCATCGCGTCGAGGGTAAGCAGCTACTGGAGTCCCACAAGTCTCCATACGGTAAGTAACGTAGTGCGTACTCTTTGTGCTGTGATTCGTTGCTTACTGACTCCAAAAGCGTTGAGATGGCTGAGTCTGCAGTACTGGGCATTGTACCCCGAGTAGAGGGCGATGAAAAACATGTTGGGGTTTTTTTTAACCTCTTTCTATTTAAATTTAAAGAAATCAAATCTTCATCTTATTCAAAACAGAGTCTACCTATAATTTGGGGGTCTTAGCCGGCACTCTTAACACTAATGTTCTTGAATGAATGCTTCAATGATAGGCAAAACAAAAGCATCCAACAAAGTTAGATTTTTCTTAGACGAATATTTGAATATTTGAGAATTGGATGGAATATATTGTTCTTAATATAGTTAAAAGCATAATACCATGGAACCTATGTACAAATAGCTCTATTTGTTATGAAACACAAAAAAACTATTTATTTTCTTAAGAAAATTCAATATTTTATTTTTTCATTATTTTCCAAAATATAACATTTTCATTAACCTTGTATACGAGCTTAATGGGAATTTTATGATCCAACATTCTCCCTCGCATACAACTTTTTCAGAGACATATTTCTTTAAAAGCCTTGACATCATTTAGTTTCGCTTCAATATTTGAGTTTTGCACTCTTATCACTGCGCCATTTAGCGTTGTATGTGATTCTGGGACCCTAACCTACACTAAATTGAATTCTGTTTACGGGCGCACGTTAAATTATGTCAACTGTAGCTCAGTCTGATTATCCGGTACTGTAATTAAATTTACGATTGCAATTAACATGCACTATGGTCCAAAAGACGTTTTTTTTCCCGGTACCCATTATATCATGAAGTTGTGCAAATGTATGTAAGCAGAAGGAAGCACCCCCGACCCCATAAAGTATATATTTTATATAAAGTAATCAATTTACTATGGCCGTCTGTCCGTCCGTCCTCTTCGGTTTCTTATAAGTGATTAAATGGTAAAAAAGTTTAATTATGGGATAAATGTTTTCCGATTGACATAATTTGTTTTATTTTGCCGTATTTGGAAACAAAATTGGGGATAATCCTTATGTGTTATTTTGATGCTTTTTCCTTATAGTTTTTTTTTTAAAAATTTGGGATAATAAAATTAAAATATGGTTATTTTATTTTATTGGTTTATTGTGGATAATTGAAATGATTTATAAAGTAAAAACATTGCCGCAAAAACCGAAACCCGAAAAAATTATATTGGTTAAAACGAGAAGGTTACCAACTTCGTCTTTGCCGAAGTTTTTATACCCTTGCAAATGTTTAAATACATCAGAGTTTAAGAACGCCAGCATTAAAACAAACAATTTTTCTAAATAAAGCCCACTTTTCGACCGCTAGTTCCTATGACAGCTATAAGATATAGTCATCCGATTTTGACCAACACTTCCAAATCTGTAGAAAAGCGTATAATATTAATAATTGCTGATGTGAGACACGTTAACATTAAAAACAAAAAGTTTTTCTCATTAAAACCCACTTTTCGACCGATAGTTCCTATGACAGCTATAAGATATAGTCATCCGATTTTGACCAACACTTCCAAATCTGTAGAAAAGCGTATAATATTAATAATTGCTGATGTGAGACACGTTAACATTAAAAACAAAAAAGTTTTTCTCATTAAAACCCACTTTTCGACCGATAGTTCCTATGGCAGCTATAAGATATAGTCATCCGATTTTGACAAAAACTTCCAAATCTGTAGAAAAGCGTATAATATTAATAATTGCTGATGTGAGACACGTTAACATTAAAAACAAAAAAGTTTTTCTCATTAAAACCCACTTTTCGACCGATAGTTCCTATGACAGCTATAAGATATAGTCATCCGATTTTGACATAAACTTCCAAATCTGTAGAAAAGCGTATAATATTAATAATTGCTGATGTGAGACACGTTAACATTAAAAACAAAAAAGTTTTTCTCATTAAAACCCATTTTTCGACTGATAGTTCCTATGGCAGCTATAAGATATAGTCATCCGATTTTGACAAAAACTTCCAAATCTATGTGAAAGCGTATAATATTAATAGTCGCTGAAGTGGGAGTCGTTAACATTAAAAACAAAAAAGTTTTTCTCACAAAGACCCACTTTTCAACCGATAGTTCCTATGGCAGCTATAAGATATAGTCATCCGATCCGGTCGGTTCCGACATATTAGCAGTGTGCAGTAAAAAAAGAAGACTCTGTGCAAAGTTTCAGCTCGATAGCTTTAAAACTGAGAGACTAGTTTGCGTAGAAACAGACAGACAGACGGACAGACGGACAGACAGACGGACGGACAAAGCTCAATCGACTCAGCTCGTCACCCTGATCAAGAATATATATAGTTTATAGGGTCGGAAATGAATATTTCTATGCGTTGCAAACTTCTGGGCAAAATTATAATACCCTTTTACACATTGTCAAGTCACTGTTTAGTCACTGTCGAGTCACTGGTAAGTAACTGTCAAGACACTGTCAAGTCACTGTTATGTCACTGTTAAGTTACTGTCAAGTCACTGTTAAGTCACTGTTAAGTCACTGTCAAGTCACTGTTAAGTCACTGTCAAGTCACTGTTTAGATATTGTCAAGTCACTGTCAAGCAACTGTCAAGTCACTGTTTAGTCACTGTCAAGTCACTGTTTAGACATTGTCAAGTCACTGAATAGTCACTTTCAAGTCACTGCTTAGTCACTGTTGAGACATTGTCAAGTCTCTGTTTAGTTACTATTTAGTCACTGTCAAGAAACTATCAAGTCACTACGAAGTCACTGTCAAGTCATCTCCACTTTCCGCACATTTTCACTCCTCTTCCCTGGGACACTCCGCTACAACAACAACACAAAATATGCTTACGTCAGCGTCACGTGACGCTGAAATCAAATTTTCGTACGAATTAATGAGTTCACATAAAAAGAGATGTAATTAAATGGTGGACGAAAAATTTTCGGAACCGAGCACCGAAATATTATTCATATTATCCATTACCAAAACAGATCCTTTCACCGAATCAGTTTTGGAACCAAAATTCGATTCGCTTTGATTCCCTGGTTTTAATACATTCCTTTAAATAATAACAATAACACGAATGTATAATGTTTATCAATATAGTCTTAGCCGTTTCATTTGGGACTTGGAGTGTAGATAAAACATTCATTGGCTATAAAATGATTAAATAATATGATTTTTTTCAATTAACTGTTTGTTTATTTTATGGTGTAGTATTTACCTATGGTGGCCCAATGTAAACATTAAAAAACATTTTCCATTATTTCAGATTAAACCATCAATTTTTATGTAAGGCTATTGAATTGCTAGTGTTTGTTTTATATTTAAATATTCTGCATTGAAATTGGGATCAAAAATTCATATGCTTGGCAAAATTATTCAATATAATTTTTTATATTACATTAGCAACGAAAACAGGGTCTGTTCATTTTGGGTTGAAGTTTGCAACTATGTACTTTTACTGTCTACCAATTGATGAATAAAAAATGGAATTTAGTCAGTTAAAGGGAATTAAAAGCCACAACCACCTAGAATCACCTTTACTTTAGTGAAGAGATGAGGAGACCATTTCAAAGAGTATACAATAACTGTAAAACACCAAAGTTAGCCAGTTCTTCTAGTATTTTTTGCAGCTTACGCACGCATTGTTATGCATGACTAGAGCTGAGAACGGACAGAGTGGGTGATGGGTGGCCAACAATAGTATATCGAACATTTCTGCCAAACCACGCAAATCAATTTGCAAAAGCGTTCATTGTGCGTATTGGAAATTTGTATGAAAATGTTTTTATTGTAATAGTTTTGATGCCGTTTTTATAACAACGATAACAACAATAACACAAAAATAACTAGCTGGGATTTTCTCTTTGCTTTTGGTCAGCATTGCTGTATTTTTAGTATTTGCCATTATTTGTTGTTTAATTGTATGAAAAAAAAAACAAGTGAGAAAGTCGGTCAAGCCCGACTATAATATACTCTGTACCTACAGTAGGAGCTGAATGCAGTGCTGCTGTTGCGCTCATCTCTAAGTTTCTCTCTCTCTCTTTTCCCTCTCTGTCTCGCTCTCATTCTCGCCCTAACATGTGCGGCGTTAGATCAGTGGTGCCCAAACACACACTAACAAGTGACGTGTGTGTAGCAGAGCAACACGAAGTAAACGCCAGAGCAGTTTACCTACATTTGGGCATGAAATTCCAGGATTATAGTCACTGCATATTTTTTGGCATGAATAAAGTACATTTTTCCGAGTTCTTTTCTCAGGTATTCGTAAGGCTAAAGTCGGCATATCGCGAACGGTTCAGGCTCACAGTCGTGGAGATCAAACACGAAGTAGAAAAACGAAAGTCAGCCCCGAACGCTAAGTGAACGTTGACCAAACGAAGAGAGCGAAAAGCGAAAAAAAGAAGTCATTGAGGTTTCGGCTGTGGCAGAAAAAAGACGGGACAGAGAATTTTATAATATTATTATTATAAAGCGCAATATATGTGGTGAGATCGATTTTATCCTAGGCTCAATAGCCTGTATCGTTAATTTGTCTATAATTAATAAATTTTTACTTAATACAGGTCCCGAAACTATGAGAGATAACCCAACCTTTCAATAGCAACCAAAGTCATCTGCGCACAACAATAATAATAGAAGTAAACAAAAATAGTTGTTGGTTTGTATATTAAATTAAAAGCAAAAAATATGCGAATAAACGAAAACTAAAAGGATTATGGGGGTGACATTTTACACAAAAGGCAGCAAAATCAGGGTTCCTAAGCTTAAGTCTCAGGTCTTCCTCCCTACGATATACAAATCAGTGCATCTGGTAGAGTTCGTGGAGACGAAACCGAGGTCGACGTCCAACTTATTCTCAGCCTTCTGACGTGACAAGTTGGCAGAACGCCTTGGGGTGGGAAGGGACTTAGGGCACTGGTAGATGGTGGGGATTCACTTATTTGCTTATAACTTAAGAACCGCTCATCCGATCTTTATCATTTCTTCAGCACATCGATACATATTGCTAATGAATAACTATCTCTAAAAGGTACGAATCATCTATCTACAAAACTGCGGGTGATATGACGTTTTTTCTAAATTGCGGGGGCGGGAGGTGGCGTGGCGAAAATTGAAAATAAACTTGATCTGCCTGCAAGTATAAGAAGCATTTGTCCCATACATGTCAAACCTCTATCTCTTAACATCTCTGAGATCTGTTTGTTCATACGGACGGACGGACGGACAGACAGACAGACGGACGGACAGACGGACATGGCTATATCGACTCTGCTGTTGATGATGATCAAGATTATATATACTTTATAGGGTCGGAAATGATTCCTTTTGCCTGTTACATACTTTTGCACAAACTTAATATACTCTAAGTATGTACCTTCGGTACAGAGTATAACAAGACGAAAAGTATAACATCGAATGTTCAGATCTTTAAATACTCTTGCAAATGCTCGTTAAAATTAATATTGTCTATATTATAAATAAGCTCGGACCTAGTTGTGACTCTTCCAAAAGAATTCTAATTGGATTGGCTGTTCACCTTGGAGCAAACTTATCGAAGTTTTTAAGAAATCGTAAGCAACTTTTTCCTACCGTCGAAAGCTTTGTTAAAAACTTTAAAAAGTTTGATTCTACTTGTAAACTCCGATTATGTCCCGACTATGATGCCATAACAGAGATGAGGTGGTCCTGCAAAGCGCTCTCTTTTCAAAAGACAAAAAGACATTTCTTTAATGTGCAGAATAGAATAGTACAGAGTTCCCCAGCCCATCTGTGCTTCTGATTCTTGAAATCATCAGTGAGTAATTGCCAATGAATGAACGAAGTTGTCATAAATGATATTCGGTTAAGATTTTTGATCTCCGGAACGTTAACGGCAAACTGACAATCTGTTTTGAAACATGTTTAATTTAACTTTAGTCGTCTTTATAAACAAAAAAATTTTTAAAGTAAAGTAAAAGTAAAGTATTGGATCGGTGGAAAATTTGTTAGAATTATTTCAGAATTATCGACTTGGAGAGAAAGACAGAGAGAGAGAGACAGAGAAAGAGTTATGTTGTTAGAGAAGCAGGGGTTTAAATTCTAACTTTGTATTCGGTTATATTCGAGTTTTCAAAAAATAAGTCACAAACGGTACAAGCAGGTCTGTGTAGACCTATGTGTAATATGAATGGTATCGCACGAGATTGTGTGTACTAAAGTGAAATTATTTGCGGGTTTTCCATAAAAAATGGCATCAGCATCAAGTTTTGATGATGATGATGTGTTGCACGTGGTGGTTAAGAAGAAGAGAGGAATCAAATGGAAGAATAATTAGCCGAATGGTTGGCCAGTACTGATAAAGAGGCCGAAAATCTCGAGTCATTCGAAGACGACGACGACACTGATCCAGATTATGTGCCCCCTTAGAAGATGCGGCTTCCGATGCTGAGACAGACATCGTTATAGAAGCTGAGGATCCATATGACGATGATGATAATTTAGAAGATTTCTATGAAGTAGCCGCAACTGCCACCGAAGCGCTTAAGCCGCCTACATGACCAAGAACAACGCTCGTCAGGCTCAATTATAAAATACCGTTCAAAGAATGGCAAGCTTTGGTCAAGCGCTCCGCCGGCAACAGGTAGAAATCGTGCGCATAACTCCGTCATTATGGGTCATGAAGGTCCGGCTCGAGGGATCATCCGAAATTCCATCTCAATACTTAAATCGCTAATAACACCTGAGAACATCAGTATAATTATGCGCGAAACTAACCGGAAGGCCCAGGAGCTATGCAGTCAGTGGTCAAACAAGAATCGTTACCAGCCTCCACGAACGTACAGGGTTGCCCATATTCGACGGACCCATGTTTTTTTTAAAAATCAAAGAAAAAAAAAAAAAATTTGGCGGTTGGCAATCTTATTATTTATTTTTTTTATTTTTTTTTATTGAATATGATATCTCTCAAATGGCCGCCTCTGGCGTTGATGGCGTATTGTGCCCTTTTTGCAGCATTTTCCATCGATTTCGCCAACATTTCGGCCGGAATAGCGGCTATTTCTTCACGAATGTTCTCCTTGAGCTCTTCTACGGTCCTTGGCTTGTTAACGTAAACCTTTGACTTCAAATATCCCCACAAGAAGAAGTCAGGCGGCGTCAAATCGGGCGAACGCGGTGGCCAGTCCAAATCACCACTTTTCGACATCAAACGGCCCGGAAACAATTTCTTCAGAAAATCGATTGTTATGCGACTTTGTGCGGTGGAGCGCCGTCTTGTTGAAACCAGAACTGCCTCATACGCTTTCGACGAATAATTGGCATCACAAAATTGGTCATCATGTCGCGATAACGCTCCTTGTTGATGGTAACAGCATGGCCATTTTCATTTTGGAAGAAAAACGGCCCAATGACCGTTTTCGCACTAACGCCGCACCAAACTGTGACTTTTCGTCATGAAGAGACACTTCTTGAATCTCCTGAGGATTTTCAGTGGCGTAAATACGGCAATTTTGCTTATTTACGGTCCCATTCAATGAGAAATGGGCTTCATCGGACATGATAATTTTGTTCCAAAATTGCTCGTCATCTTCGGCCATTTCGATGACTCTTTTGGCCCATTCCAATCGACGAGGCTTGTCCCATTGTACGGGAACAAATGCAAATCAACGCGAATAATCCGTTGTAAAGTGGACCGAGCCATGCCCAACTGCTGAGAACGGCGTTTTTGGAATGTTCTTGGGGACCCTTTCAAATGGCTTGCAGCGATATTCTCGGCCGATCGCCTTGGTCGAATTTTTTTTTATTGCTCACCAGTCGAAAAATTTTCGTATAAACGCTTAATGGTGTTCTACAGGCGCACTTTTCACATTTTTTAATTTTTTAAAAGCACGTTGAGTTTTCACACAATTGACTTGTTCTGTTGAATGTCAATTTCAACATTTCAAAACGCTCGCGTGGGTGTATTGTTTCATGGTAAAATCTGCTTGGACTGATTCAAACGCGTATGTCATTAAGCCGATCTGACATCTCTGTCGTCATGGCGTTGCCAGATGGGTCCGTCGAATATGGGCAACCCTGTATATGTTGGAAACAGGCAAATGAAGAGCGTGCGGTAAATCAAGGAGAGAACATTGTTTTGAAATTGTCGAAAAATACGCCGGTTCTGACGAGAACAGTTTGTGCCCATAATTTCTTCTCATCTTATGACTTGGCCGCGGCTTTGATGACAAATCGATTGGCATATGTAGGCATCATGCGCAAAAACAAAGCCTGCATATTGAAGGAGATGTTGGATCCAGGTCCAGATGCACAGCATTTGGTTACCACAATAATATCTCGCTATGCTCATTCGTGCCAAAATAGAAAAAAATCTGTGAGTTCTCATCTCTACCGAGCATTATAATAGCACCGACGACTTATGAAGTAATCACCCCGAAGAAGCCATTAAAGGAAGTGAACCGGATCAGAGGTTGGCGCTATACAGCAACGGGTACAATAAACCGATAGCATCTAGCCTGTTTTTAACATGTTGGACGTGGCGGTTTTGGCTGCTTTGTCATTTATGACAAATTGGGGCATGTCAAGAGGAACAGCCGGAGACGAGTCTTCCTTATGGAATTGGCAGAACAGCTGGTGTTCTCTCAGTGGAGGAGAGCAACGAATCCTATTGTAAGTGGTATTCAACGCGTCAAATAGGCAATGGCGTTATTCGGTGTAAGCATTTCTTTTAATCCGTTCAAATTCTTAAGCTCAATTAGTTAAGGTTTTTTCGCAGGTAGCTACAGGTCCACCAGATAGATGATCAACCCGACCATCCGCTTCCTCGCTACCTACCACGGTCGCTGGTTATAATATTGATAAACGGGAGCGTAAACGCGTTTTCATCGCCTGTGTTGTCAAAACCCGGTTTTTTACCAGATACACATGCATTGAATGCCCCTTGACTCAATTGAGCTTTATACATTGAAAGTGATTTCTACTTTGCTTAGAAGTGTGCAACGCATAGAAGGAATCATCTCCGACCACATAAAAAGGATATATTGTTACAGCATGACGAGCTGAGTCGATTGGGGTTTATCCGTCCTGTCTGTCTGTTTCTACCGAACTAGTCCCTCAGTTTTGAAGCTATCGAGCTGAAACTTTCTTGCAGAGAGTCTTCTTTACTGCACGCTACATAGTGAACCGACCGGATTGATGACTACTTCTTGTAGCTGCCATACAAATGTTCGTTCGGAAAATGGATATTAGCAGAAAAACTGTTTATTCTCAATATTACGCTCTCAAACACGGTCAGGGTAAAGTTTTTAAGCTGATCTGCGTTTGGTCGAAGTCGCTAACCGTTGAGACAAGCTATTTCAAGGACAAAACTCGGTACAGACGAAGTTATGCCTTTCTGCTGCTTAATAAAAGAATATAAGTGTATGTAAAGCATGTTTTTTTATTGTTAACCGTGTGTTTTTCCCAGCATTAATTTTACACACATTATTTTCATAAACCACGCACATTTGTAGAAGAAAACGCCACACGCGACGGCAGAAAGCTACACGCGATGTGGAAACTAAAATCTAAAATGCAAATGTTTGAGAACCTACCCCAAATAATTCCAAATTTTTCATGCAGCATTCTAAATGCCACACGGACGTTTAGGTTTTATAATAACCTCTGGATATTGAATCCTACACGCGCGTGGTGGGTTACACGAAAAATTCGACTGAATCTCTATATTTTTCGTTTGAAGTGTTGGTTGTCACACGTCACGTGGAATTCTAAATGTACGTTTGGATTTAACAAAATCTTAAACGCGCGTGTTGAAAATCTACACAATCGTGCAAATTTCTGTTGCCGTAAAAATAGCTACGCGTTGAATTAGAACGAGAATTATAGCAAGCAAATATTGATTGGCTCTAGTAGATTCAACAAGTAATGTCTTAGAGGTCTTTGCCTCAAGACGCGTTACGTGGCGGGAGACGTTCAAAACATCATTCCAATCGTGTTGCAGTCCAAGGGGCTGACTTCAAATCTACCAGAGTAAGTAAAAAAATATAATTTAGGAAAAAAATTAAAAGCCACACGAAAATCTAGGATTTCACACGTTTCGATCGGGATTTTCAAATCACTACTTTTTGTGTAGCTTTTCTACACGCGAGGTGGCTTTAAGTTTACACGGCGCGGCAGGGTTTGGTCTATAAAACACACATGCTTATTTTGCTGTTGCGTGTGTGTGTTGAGCCAGCCGAGCTCAAGCTCATTTAGCAGTTATTTGTTGTTGCAAAAGGAAACAGTATAAGCTCGTACACTGTCGGTATGTCGATCGTCACTGCCGCAGAGGGCTCTTGTGTACACAGAAGATAAAATCTGTTCGCAAACTTGGTGGCCTTTTGCTCAGTATTTAAAACTTGGCTCTTCCTAGGTATGCCATGTTCAAAACTGAAAATTCCAACTCTACCTTCTTTCCTTAACAAAGCCTGTTTGGAATGTTATTATACCCTGCGCAAGGGTATACCAGCAAAAGCATTTCCCACTATGAGGCGGTATGCCTAATTGCACAGGATAAAGGAATGCTATGGATGCCAGTTCGCTGTGGGTCATTACAGTCGTGTTTCATTGCGTTTATTGTTTAACTGTTTTGCATTTCAAATGCATATTCATTAAACAGAATTGTTGGCACAAAACGTTTTATGCGAAAATAAATGCAAAATTTCAATATAATTAGCAGCTAACGAGCAATTTAGTAAAATGCAGAACAATCCCCACACTCAGCATCCAAGCAACCATTTACAATTCAACTAACTAGAGAAGCCGGCATCAACGTTGTGGTGTTGCCTAGTTAAATTATTTATCAAATGTCATTACAAAATTAACACATGATTCTGTTACTGTAACAGAAAAGCGAGTCAACAACGGACAGAATCTCAGGCTTTCGCCTGCCTCTCTGCTTTGGTATTGCCGCTCGTCAGCACTAACCTTTAATTAAATGATTTATGCTAATTTTGTGCTACGTTGCCGTTAATTAAATTCCAGCGGTTGTGAAAGAATGGAAGTAGTGGGGGTGGTGGCAGGGCACGGGATGGCTGACTTAAGCTTCACTGGCTGGCTTTGACTAATAGGCTCTGCTGTGATGTTGGCAGGTGACACTTTTCATTCATTCTTTGCCCACTGCAGCTTGGCTTGGTTGTGACTTAATTGTTGCTTTTATTGCCATTTGCAATGTTTGTTAATTGCCGTCGTTAAAATGTTTTTGACTAAGTTACTTGTCCTGCAGAAGGTTTATAAAAAATGTATAACTAAAAATCGAATTAAAAAATCATTTTGTTACCTGAGCTAAAAAAAACAGTTTAAAATTGGATGCCATATTAAACATCAATTAAACACTTTAGGCGACATCGTTCCATTTAATTAAAATAAATCACAAAAGTCGGTGACTCTGACAATAGGATTAAATATAGTAGTTGCCGCCATTGCTGTCGATTTGGCAAAATAAACAAAAACACAAGACTAGGAAAAACAAAAAGCGAACAACTACATAGTTTCATTGAGTGGTGTTATCTTGTTCAAACGTCAGCAACCATTCGCGTGTTTCTGCGTGTTAAATGTAACACATATAAACTGCGATGTCTGCAATTACAGTCAAACCTAAACATGTAAACTTTAAATAACCATTATATTGTGTGCTCGCTGACATAGACCGTCTTTGGCTGTTCCACTTGAACGAGCTTAAAACTCATCTTTTCTTACAGAAAATTATCTGCAACTATAAAATAATTGAACAAACTTAATTTCAGCAATAAAATGTGTAAATTAAGCTTTGACCTTGGTTGCAAATTATGCAAAATTTGTAAATTATTCTGTAATTAAATTACTAGTATTTTAATTTAAGCTAAGAATTCGGGAAAAACGGATGTTAAAATATTAGTAGAGACCTGTAGAAAAAAATGCTACCACGAATTACCTTGCATGTAAAAATTCGGTGTACAATTTTATGTATATGTCGGGTACTGGTAACACTAATGTCAATAGTTAAAATCTTGTAGTACCAAAATACACGTTTTGATGTACTAGCGCTACTTCTGTTCTTTGCAGTGAGTTGCAAAAATCAATTTGAATTATTTTTCAAAACTTTCGACGTGGACGATCTCAACAAGAGTGTGTCGATGAACACAGTACTTTTCATGGTGATATAGTACCATCAAATATCACTACGAATCATTCTTTATCATGACAATTCGAGCTCTCACACATCACCTCATACAAGCGACTTTTTGACCTACCAAAACGTAGAATTAATGGTTCAGCCGTCATACAGCCCTGACTTAGCACACAGAAAAAAAAAGATCCATATCAATTTGTTATGGGCTGGTTAATTCAACATATGGGCATTTCCGCGCCATAAAAGACAGATAAAGACAGAAAACAAATATTATCCCCACTTTTTTTTTGCGATTTGATAGCATTTTGTTAGCTCTGTGTTTAGTGTTAAAGACGGGGTTTATCGAGTTTTGGATTTCATAATAATAACAATATACATGAGGTCGCGAACGTACGCGGAATAGAAGTCGACTTTGGCTTCATCTAGTGAAATGCGAAAATCTGCGAAATGGAACGGAATATTCTAAAGCGATTAATCTATATATTTAAGAGTTCAACCTGACTGACTGACTTGTGACCGTCGCACAGCCTAAACCATAAAAGATAGAAAGCTGAGTTTTTCACAGTAGTTTAATCTTATGCTGAAAGTGAGTACTAAGACGGGGTTTTGGAAAATTCCACCCGGAAAAGTCGGAAAAGCGTCGGAAAATTTTGTATGGGAAAAATTTTATTTTTCATCCGATTGACTTGAAACTTGGTTTGAATGCAAAGTACTCGAAATCATTCGACCCGTGTTTTCCCGATTTTGGAAAATCCAGACACGAGGAAAATGGCCGGAAAATTCTGCATGCAAAAAAATTATTTTTCTTCCGATTGGCTTCAAACTCGGTTTGTAAGGACAGAATACGAAATAGTTTGAAATGAGATTTTCCGAAGTTGGAAAATTTGACCTGACGTTCGGAAAATTTCATGAAATTTCTGCATGAAAACAACTATTTATCATCCGATTGGCTTGAAACTCGGTTTGTTAGGAAAGAATAAGAAATAAATTGAAATGTGATTTTCTGATGTGGGAAAATTTGACCCAGCGGTCGGAAAATTCAAGGAAAATTCTGCATGAAAAAAACAATTTTTCACCCGATTGGCTTGAAACTCGGTTTGCAAGGACAGAAGTCGAAATAATTTGAAATGTGATTTTGCCATGTCGGAAAATCTGCCTAGGCGAGAAAACGCCCGGAAAATTCTGAATGCAAAATAGCTATTTTTCATCCGATTGGCTTGAAACTCGGTTTGTATGGATAGAATACGAAATATTTCGAAATATGATTTTTCGAAGTTTGAAAATTTGACCTGACGGTCGGAAAATTCTGAATAAAAAACAACTATTTTTCATTCAAAATCGATCAAAATGAAAATTCATTTGTGATTTAATTTTCCTATGTTGAAAATAACGCCGGGATGCCCACTGGGAAGTGAATGGGATGTGAGTGGTTTATTGTTTTGGAAGTGGGTGGAAAGTGGGTGGTAAGTGGTTGTGAAGTGGGTGCAATGTGGCGGGAAGTGGGTGGGATGCGGGAGGAATGTGGGTGTGAAGTGAGTGGGAACTGGGGGGAAGTGGGTGTAAAGTGGGTGGACTGTAGGTGGGAAGTGGATGGGATGTGGATGGGATGTGGATGGGATGAGGGCGGGAAGTGGGTGGGATGCAGGTGGGAAGTGGGCGAGAAGTGGGCGGGATGTGGGCGGAAAGTGGGTGGAGATTAGTTGGGAACTGGGGAAATTGGGTGTAAAGTGGGTGGGATGTGGGTGGACTTTAGGTGGGAAGTGGATGGGATTTGGATCGGATATGGGCGGAAAGTGGGAGGGATGTGGGTGAGATGTGGGCGGGAAGTGGGAGGGAAGTAGGAGGGAAGTGGGTGGGATGTGGGCAGGATGTGGGCGGTATGTGGGCGTGATTGTGGCGGAAAGTGGGTGGGAAGTGAGTGGGAACTGGGTGGAATTGGATGTAGAGTGGATGGGAGGGATGGGGGTGGGAGTTGGAGGAAAAACCCATCAGCAAAGAGCATACTGTTGAAGGCGCAGCGAAGCGCGTCGGGTTATTTGCTAGTTTATTATAAAAGAGGATTTATGTAGCTTTCTATCGAGTGTGTACTTAGAAAAATATCTCGATTGGTTTATTTTAAATTGAATTATTTTCCGGTCGCGAACGTACGGGTCGCGAACGTACGATTAGAAAAGCAAGATAAAAATTAACCGTTAATCGAACTTTTTTTCTTTTTAATTGATTGCAATGAAGAGATGTAGTAAGCATAGCATATGTTTTGCCTGTAAAATAATTAATTATAAAAATGACATTAAATTTTATTTTTCGGTCCAGGTTAACCATTTGGCGGAAATGCCCATATCATTAATTTATTAATTAACCGTATATAATATCAATTTGTCAAATGATATAAAAAAAGATTAAAAGGATATTTTTTTAATTTTCGGAACTCTTAAAATAGGAAACGGATGCACCGAAACGTAAAGAAACGTAGTAGGCTTTCAGTCCACACGCAAGCCCGAAGTGGTCCCGAGTTCAATCCACAGTCTAGGCGGGGTCAGGAAATTATAATTTCGTTCTTTTCTGTTTCTAATAGAAACTTTCTATTAAACAATAATTAATAGTACTTAGTTAAAAAAAAGCTTAGTAGTAATATTAGATTTACTACCAGCCAATTGTAATTCACTTTTTTTGTTGTATAATAATGAAATTATAAAATATCAATTTGATCTTCAAAATATCATTTTGATATGGTCGAAAAGTTCACTTTGATATTTTCGAACAGGTCAATTTCAAATTTTTCTTGAGTCCCAAATCATATAATTTTTTCCTGTGCACCCAATGATTTTTTGTTATTCTCAAGCGAGAACGCTTTTCTAAGCCGCGGCGTAGAATTGGCCCTTTTTGTGGACTTGGGATTGTCCAAGCGGAACTATAAGACTACGAGGGACTCGTTAAGGAAGCACTAAGTGGATATTCTTCCCAGCTATGGAGACATAACTGTTGCAAAAAAAGAAGCAGTTCCGGACCCTGTGGAAGTCACTGAAATTTCGCCACAAGTAAAACTTCAGGGTTTATTGGACCACACAGCGAGACGCAATGTGGAAAGTCTACCCGAAACGGATTTGGAAGCATTACCAGATTATCTGACCCTATGGATCGGCTGTACATTTCTGTCGGCCGATAATGTTCAAGTATGCGAAGGGAACCTCAGAACTAACTACAGACACTGTTTTAGTATAAAGGAGGAAATATCTGCTTTGAGTCCAATCCCAGTCGAAACTACAGAAGGAAAATGCTTCTTCACTATGATTGATGGAAAAGTCTTGAACAATATCACTAGTACCAAATCAACACTGACCTGTGCAATCTGCAAGAGGAAGCAAAAGGACTTTCAGGAGTTCGTGACATCGGAAACGGACGAGCAAAATTATGAAAACGGCATATCTTAATTGCATGCGAGAATCAGATGTATACGGAGTTAAGAAATCTTTAATTTTTCTTTTGTTTGTTTTAAATTCAAAATTCTCTTTCCAAAATTTTTTTTTATGCTTAAATTGGCATATACTCTTTCACGAAAAGGAACTTTCACACTGATGACAGTGCCAACATAAAAACAAGTAAGACCGTTGCAGTCGAGTAGCCCGACTTCAATATACCCCTGTACAATTGACAACGAGAGCGTTAAGTTAAAGTCGGCTTTAACCGACTTCGATAAACCCGTTACTCATGAAAAAAACATGTTTAACAGTGCTCCTGCTTTCCTTAGGGAAAAGTATCCGAAAAGTATGCAACATTTTTTTAGGGTGGGTGGGGTGGTGGCCGGGGGCTTGGTTCGCATTTTTGCTCATAACTTCTGAACCGTTCATCCGATTTTTATCATTTCTTCGGCAAATCGATTTATTTTGCTAAATACTAACTATCTCTCGAAAGTACGAATCGTCTATCTTCAAAACTGTGGGAGATATAACGTTTTTTCCAAATTGCGGGGGCGGGAGGGGGCGTGGCCAAAATTTGAAACAAACTTGATCAGCGTACAGATAAAAGAAGCATTTGTCCCATACATGTCAAACCTCTATCTTTTACCATCTCTGAGATCGACGCGTTCATACAGACAGACGGACAGACGGACGGACAGACGGACGGACAGACGGACGGACAGACGGACAGACGGACAGACGGACATGGCTAAATCGACTCGGCTGTTGATGCTGATCAAGAATATATATACTTTATAGGGTCGGAAATGTTTCCTTCTCCCTGTTACATACATTTGCACAACTTCATGATCCCCTTTTACCCATTTTCAATGGGTACAGGGTATAACAATGGAAAGAATAAGGAGTACAACAGAAGTTCTTGGAGGAGCTCGGTCTAAATGTCGACTGCCCCAAGCAAGGCAATGGACACACGAATGATGGAAACACAGTTCGGAGGTTTTTCAATAACGATGAGGCAACTGCTCAGATAACAGAAATTCTTTTGGATATCATAAAAAGGTTTAAGATCATTCTCTAGGTCTTTAGCTGTGAAATATGTCTAATTATGGAAAATATGCCAAGGATACAAGGGCTCTTTTATGTGCAAAGTATCCGAAGAAAAAACTAACTCCTACTGTCCATAAAATATTGGATCATGGTGAGCAGCTAATACAACGACAACTTTAATAGATGGTAGAGTTGTCAAGAGAAGCACAGGAATCTAAAAACAAGGTCTACAAAAGATACAGATATGCGAGCACGAGCAAAATAACTCGACCACAAGAAAACAGGAACCTTTTCAACATGTTGTCGGCCTTCTCTGATCTCCGTATCATATCTCTTAGACAAATCAGATCACTTGAGGAGAAGAAATATTAAGCCTCTTAAGTACCAATGATATAGTTATACGGGGTGTCACAAAAATCTCTAGAAATTTTGACCTCGGTTGGTTTGCAAATCGCTCTAAAAATCCGTCGGTGTCCCAGAACTTCAAGAGATTTCATTTTCTTATTTGAAAATCTAGTTAGAACAGAAACTGTTCCAATTAAAGTTCCATCGCTAAAAACAGGGCTGCATCTATCGCAAAAAAATTTCCCCAATTTTAGTTATGGGTTAATTTGATGTTCAACTTAAATTTTTTGATTGTGATAAATTTTTTATGATGCATTCTTAATTACAGATTAATTTTAATTCATATTCTTCATAAATAAAATTTAAAATTTAAATATTTGTTGGCGCCAAACATGAGGTATAACTTGCCAGCCCTTAATGCGCTGGCTGCCAACCAGATGGCGCCACAATCGCTAAACGGCGCCACTGATGTGGTTGATTTAGATTAACATGAAAGACTTTGGTTGTTTTTCCTAATAATTATTAAAACGCAAATTTCAATGTTTAAAATAATTAAATATTTTATTCATTTTATGCAACCTATCCAGAAAAATAATTTTGTTTTTAGTTCCATAATTAGTTTAGCTTGTCAAAATTGTTTGGGTGGTGAATTTTGCTAAATCTCCTAACAAAACACGAGAGATTTGAAACCAACCGAAAAAGATTTCTTTCTTTTTGGTTTGTAATTTGGTTGGAATAGATTTCTGTGACACCTCTGATAAAGACGATATATCACAATCGAATTTTTTTCTGAGTCGATTATCGTTTAACGAATATATATTTTCTTCATATTTTTCATCGATATTCTTGTTGGTTTCGGCCACAAAAAAAGGTTTTCTAAGTGCATTACTTAATCCCAAATATTTTTACCTCTACGATTTATACATAAAAATATATTTTCTCTCTTTCCTCAATCTCATTAATATAAATTTTTGAATAAGTTTCCTTCCATCGTTCCTTTTTAACCGACCTTTATAATAATCAAACTAGCAAGTAATCGCCAACTCAAGGTTATGTTATGGTTCCCCACCACATAACTTTAAACAGGAACACACAACACCACAAAAAAAAACTGACCGACTATACAGTTGATTCAAGAACCTCCCGGTTCTTTCCTCAGTAGTATTTGCCCATTGAATACTATGACTGTTTGAGCTACAAGTCAGCATAAAATCAAAAACCGACAGTTAAAGACTACGCCAATTTGACCAAAAACTAATTATTTATTGCATAATTTATTTCTATCTTAGTTCAGTATGAACTACTCCTTGCAACAGGTTCTACTTTGCGGGCTCCACTGTACTCCCATTGTATTTTTGTCTAATTGATAAAAAAAAACCAAGTGATAATAACAAATGGAACAACTAATCATGTGAATTCACCTACCATTGACATCTCAATAGAATGTCGTGTCTCATTCATTCAAAACAAGTGGGTAAATAAATTCGAGTCATTTAATTTGCCTTAATTGCAAAGATCGTTCATTTTGTTTACTGATTCGAAAATATGAACAATTCAATTGGAAATGCACAACATGAAATTCGATGGCTGATAATAACCCTTTGAAGGGGTTTTCCCGAAAGAGTACTTCTATTGATCGATTCCAGTTTATACAAAGTTCAATGCAATTTCTTAAAAAGAAGTAAAGAGTAAGGGCGTCCCGCTTATTTTACTTTTTTTTTTGTTTTGTTATCAACAAATTGATTTCTTGTGTTTGACAATAAGTGTGTGTATGTGTGTTTGGGGAATGCTGTCAAAAGCGGCAAGCATGGCCGAGCGATATACTCTGTTCGACAGACAACACGCAAACCACTTGCAGAATTCAGTGCCACTGCCAATGCAATGACCACGAATCCAATCCCTGTGTGGGGGCTAACGAAGTGCGGCCAGCCGCATTTGTTTTGGTGGAGAGGCGGGTGTGGAGGACTGCACTTGAGTGATTTTTATTGTGACACGCGCATGCTGTGCAGCAAATTAAATGCTTCAGCCGGAATAACAACAAAAGCAACAGCCAACGAACCAACAGCTGCTGGAGCTATGCGTCGCTGTGACAAGCAATTAAAATGCGTTGCAAATGTGGCCACTAGCAGGAGATGGTAGCGGGAGTATCGGCTAAGGGGAAATCAATTGGTAATTGCTGCGAAAATTTAATTGGGGCTTGAGCACTCACACACACTCTGCCGCTTTCAATTTACCAACTCTATGAAATTGTATTTTTCCGTTCATAATTAATTATTTTTAATGGTCCCATATTGGGCGAGAGATTCCAGTGATAAATGCGACGCATAACGCCTTTAATGATTCAATTAAAATTACTTGGTTATTTTGTTTTGACTCCTCTTAAAAAGTTCGTATTCTCTATGCAAATTCATATGCTACGATTCAAATGTGTATTTACATATTTACGAGGGCAGTTTAATCAGTCGGCCAAATTGGGAATTAAATTTTAGGTTTTTAATGCATATTTTGTCAAAATTGAAAACGAAAATTTTAATAGAGAATATCTTGAGCGGATGAATTCCAAGTAATTCACCAATATACCAAACCATACAATAGTACGCTGGAAAAGAACCGATTAAAACTTAAGACCAGAACCGATACTAGAACAGATATTTTGAACTATGCTATTTCAGTACCGGTAAATCCGAGTAGCAAACTAGTGAAACCGTTACGTAAAGAACCCTTTAAGCAACTCAAGACCGTATGCCCCATACTCTGGCTTCACCTTTAATACGCATGCTATAAAAACCGTGCCCCAGATTATAATATTGTAGATTAAAATCGAAACGAATAAAGGTTAGGGTTACGATTACAGTTTCGGCCAATCGTTTTTTTTCCCAGTTAATCTTATTGACATCTTTAATTTCGGTACGAACGATTTTAGTAGGAGTAAATTTTGATTTCAGCGTCACGTGACGCTGACGTCATTCAAATTTTGTGTTGTTGTTTTGTGGAGTTTCCGGCAAAACACACAGCCATAAGAGGATTGGCACACGAGGGAAGTTAAGAGGTAGGATAGATGCTGAAAAGGGGCAACTGGGTAGGTTCTGGGAAAGATCTGGGTGGGATCTGGTAGTATTTGTGGCTGGTATCTGGTTAGAATTTGGCTGGGATCTGAGTGGAATCTGGTCGGGATCTGGGTGGGATCTGGGTGGGATCAGGTTGGGCTCTGAGTGGAATCTGGATGAGATCTAGGCGGGATCTAGGTGGTATCTGGGCGGGATCAGGGCGGAATCTGGGTGGGATCTGGGCGGTATCTGGGCGGGATCTGGTTGGGATGGGATCTGGATCAGGGATGGGATCTGGATCAGGGATGGGATCTGGATGGGATCTGGGTGGGATCTAGGCGGGATGTGGGATGTGGATGGGATCTGGGAGGGATTTGGAAGGGATCTAGGCGGGATCTGGATGGGATCTGGTAGTATTTGTGGCTGGGATCTGGTTAGAATTTTGCTGGGATCTGGGTGGAATCTGGTCGGGATCTGGGTGGAATCTGGATGGGAGCGGGGTGGGACCTGGGTAGGATCTGGGCGCGATCTGGGTGGGATCTGGAAGGGATCTGGTGGGGATCTGGTGGGGATCTGCATGGGATCTGGATGGGATCTGGGCGGGATCTGGGTGGGATCTGGAAGGGATCTGGAGGGGATCTGGGTGCGATCTGGGTGGGATAGTATTTGGGGTTGGATATGGGTAGGATCTGGGTAGGATCTGGGTAGGATCTGGGTGGGATCTGGGTGGGACCTGGGTGGGATCTGTGTGGTATCTCGGCGGGATCTGGGTGGGATCTGGGCGAGATCTAGGTGGGATCTGGGTGGTATCTGGAAGGGATCTGGGCGAGATATGGGTGGGATCAGCGTAGAATCTGAGTGGGATCTGGGTGGTATCTGAAAGGGATCTGAGCGAGATATGGGTGGGATCAGCGTAGAATCTGAGTGGGATCTAGTCGGGATATAAATGGGATCTAGCTTGTTTGGATCTGGGTAGGATCTGGATTTTCTGGATTTCTACTCCCCGTTAATTTTCTTCTTTCGAAAGAGTGTCCTTGCTGATTTATATATAGATTTGAAAATAAGCTCTTAGACTAAGCATCATTTTTCACATCAAAGACTCGTGAGTGCTAGCTACACTCACACCTTTTTTCTCTCACAAATATATATGTACATTGTACATACACTAGCTAAATCCTCACACCATCCCACCTACTGCTACGGCAAATGGTAAAAGCGGCTGAATGTTCTTATACAATATGCAAAGACAAAAGCGTAACCAAGGAAATCTGTCGCAAAGACAACACTTTTTCTTGTTTAAGTCCCCCAGTGAAACGTCCGTAAAAGAGCTAAATGATACAATCTTGGGCTCAATATTATATTTTTTATTCATTTGAAAAGTGTATTATAATTTTGCCCACAAGTTTGTAACGCATAGAAGGACTCATCTCCGACCACATAAAGTATATATATTCTTGATCAGCATGACGAGCTGAGTCGATTAAGCTTTGTCCGTCCGTCTGTCCGTCCGTCCGTCTGTCCGTTTCTACGCGAACTAGTCCCTCAGTTTTGGAGCTATCGAGCTGAAACTTTGCACAGAGTCTTCTTTTTACTGCACGCTGCTAATATGTCGGAACCGACCGGATCGGATGACTACTTCTTGTAGCTGCCATACAAATGTTCGTTCGAAAAATGGGTTTTAGTGAGAAAAACTGGTTTGTTCTCAATATTATCGCTCTCAAACACGGTCATGGGTAATATGTCATGTTTTTAAGCTGATTTGCGAAGTTTGGTCGAAGTCGCTAACCGTTGTGACAAGCTATTTCAAGTGTATCAAAACTTCGGTACAGATGAAGTTAGCTTTGCCTTTCTCGTTTAAGTTGAAAGCGACCTTTCTAAATTGTAGAATTTGAGTATTGCAGGAGGTCAACTAAAACGCACAGATGTGTATGTCAGTTGCTCCTCGGCAACCATCTTCAGGGGCAATTTTTTGTTTGTTCCGTTCGGCGTGGAGTTGGATACAGTATCACTAAAAACAGAAATGACAATACCTCGAAAATATCAAAGTAAAATTTTCGATCACTTTAAAATGAAATTTTAAGATCAAATTGATATTTTATAATATCATTATTACACACAACAAAATTAATAATAAATAGCAGGTAGTAAATTCAATCCTACTACTAAGCTCTTTTTTCAACTAAGTACTATTATTTATTGTTTTATAGAAACAGGAAAAGAATGAATTTTTAATGTCTTGACCCCGCCGTTACTGGGAACCGAACTCGGGACCACTTTCACGCCGCAAATTGGCATGGCATTGCGTGTGGGCACATGACAGAGAGCCTACTGATACATTTCTTTACGTTGCATGAAGTTTTAATTTGCATACTCTATTTGTCTCTTTTCTTTTTGCATTTTCTATACATCCCTTTCCTCTTGTGCGAATTTCGGAAATTAAGAAATATTAATTTACTCTTTTCTAAAATCATTTGACAAATTGATATTATTTACGGTTAAAATGAAACTTTGTAGTTTAGAAATGATATGAAAAAATTGATATTTGATCAAATATCAAATTAACCAGCCCATATCAAATTGATATAGATCTTATTTTTTCTGTGTACGTATGTAGTTGTTGTGGTCGGCACTACTTGTAGAGCACTCCCGCACCTCTTGATCATGAGATTGAAATTATATTATATGCAGGCATTAGATGTGCCACTCTACCTGTGATTGTGTGTGGTACCTATAACCGAAGAAACATTTGCCATATAATAATATAATCAAATTTTTGAACTAAATATTGTCTACTTTGGTCTCCCAGTATGGGACAAAGTCCCGTATTTTCGATTTATTTTGAAAATTTTTATTTTATACCTGCAAGAAATTTAATAACTGAAAACGTTTTTTTCCACTTATATTTTTCATTCCAATATTGTTTTATAAAAACAATAAAAGTTTTTAAAATTATTTCTTTTATTTTGCTGCAGAATAAATTTGTTCACCTACCATATGCGACTTTCACTCTTTTTTAATTTTATTCAATTCGGGCACTCAGCAATTGAATGTTCATTATAGTTCATTAAAAGTCATTGGATTGAGTGTTGAAACTCAATCAATTTATTTTGAGCTTAAAGGCTTCATGAGTTGCTTTGAGTGCAATCATGTCATGCATCCCTCTAATTTACACAAGTATATGTATGAAAATCAAAAGGACAATACAGTATTTTCACAAAAGAGTTTAATCATTATTAATATCCCTGAGCTTAAAGTGTTAAATGGTGGTTAAAAAAACTTCAGAATACCGAAATAATGTCACCGGAACCTGATTACGATTCGGTTTGAAAAACTAAAAATTTTGTTTTCAAAAATTCACAGATTAATCAAACTGACCTCGTGCTTATTTATTCAAATGGATATTGGAGCAAACATTGACAGAGTTCATTCAAATGAAACATCGTATTATGGATTTAATTTTACTTTCAATATTTTTGTTTACCAGTTTTGGTTACTCCCCTGCAGTGGCAGCTGTTTTAATATTTAGTTGGAGTGGCTTACAAACTCTTTAAATATTAGCATTAACAACAAGGAAACAACGTGATCACGTGATCAGATTGTTGTCACTGCCGCAGAACTCATGACATAATTTCTGAACTGAACCTTGAGAGCGGCTTTAAAAGTTCATTTTGTGCAAATATGACATACAAAAATCACTTAACGCTTGACAGGAATTATGGCCATATTAAGAATTTAATTTATTTTTATCATTTATATGCGAAAAAAATTAAACGCAAACACAGAGAATGGGGAAAATAAAAAAAATATACTGATGCATTTTCAGGCCTATAAATAATTAAATATAAATAACGTTGTGCAACAATGCAAAGTGCCTTACAGGATGGGGGCGGGGTTCTTGCTGTTGCACACCCGCCCATTATTTATATTTAAGCGGCCCACAGCTGGCCCAAGAATATATGGTATGAAAGTATGTATCCACCACAGCCCAAGCAGGTCGTTGAGACCAAACGAGGCGCAGACAGGGTTTGACATAAATAAAATGGACAACCCTTGCCTCTGGCTGGATGATCAAGGAGCACGAAAACAATTTAAACTTGGAGTAAACATTGCAAGAAAGAAGAGCTGCATACACTAACAGCTGGATTTAAAAAATTTATGCAAAAGCAGCCACAAAGTTTAAGTTTTTTGAAGAGTGATGAGAACGGCAAACTAATTTGAGTGACTTTTCTTGCTTTTACTTAGAATGCAAATTGATAACGTTTTATGAGGCTAAACGTTATGGAAAATTCCAGAGTACAGTCATTATAAGCAAAGACAGAAGTGGAAATTCTTCTCTTATCAAAATATTTAAATAGACTCTCACCAACACCGAACGCAAGACTTAATTAGGTTGGGTTGAGTTAGGTTAGGTTGTGGCCGTTCAGCACACTGAGGCTATTTTGGCCCATTTTGGTTCTATTTTCTACTATTTGGGATTAGTGGAGTTGCCGAAAACAGAAACTTCTATCCGTTTGCTTGGATGAAACCTAATATTTGTGTCATTAACCTAGGAATTTCTGACTTTGTCGTTTCGGTACCGGGCAAGAACTGAACATTTGTGAGAAAAATTCCATCTTCTAATTGCTTCACCTTGACAAGCGGCATGAATTCACAGTCGATTTATCGATAATTTCAATATATCTAAACTCAATATTCATTGATATATTAATAAATATTTTTTCCTAAAGCCCATAGGATTCATAGGATTTGAAAAACCATTCGTAGTGCTCGTTTTAGTCGATCATAAAGGCGCTTACAAAAATAATTGCGCAGGGTATCACGAAACCTTTTAAAAGGCAGTTTTAAACCCGTGGGTTTGCTGATCCGGGACCAAGCTTTATTATTAATTAATTAAAAACAAGTAATCAAGCAAGCAATTTTATTGAACGGATTCCGTGAAGTTATTTTTCTACAATCTCGCTTAAAATGTAGATTTTAACACTATATCATAGTGAAATATCGCAAATAGTCTAACAAAAAAATCGATACGAATATAACATTTTATATTGGGTTGCCCAAAAAGTAATTGCGGATTTTTCATATAGTCGGCGTTTATAATTTTTTTAACTGCTTGTGACTCTGTAATTGCATTCTTTCTTTTGTCAGTTATTAGCTGTCACTATTAGCTTGCTTTAGAAAAAAAGTGCGCGTAATTTTGTTTACATTTGTGTGATTGGCGCCCTTTTTAATATGGAGTCCACAAAGAGCATTTTCGTCATATTTTACTTTATTATTTCCGTAAAGGAAAAAGCGCAGAGAGTTGCTAAAAAGTTACGTGATTTGTATGGTGATAAAGCCTTAAAGAAAGACAGTGTCAAAATTGGTTTCGCAAATTCCGTTCTGGAGATTTTTCACTTAAAGATGAGCCACGTTCAGGTCGGCCAAATGAAGTTGATGATGACCAAATCAAAGCATTAATCAATTGGATCGTCATGTAACTGAGCGTGAGATAGGGAGAAGTTAAATATACCAAAATCAACCGTTCATTATCACATACAAAGTCTTGGACTGGTGAAAAAGCTTGATATTTGGGTACCACATGAATTGAAAGAAATTCATTTAACAAACCGAATCAACGTTTGTGATATGCATCTTAAACGCAATGAATTCGATCCATTTTTAAAGCGAATCATAACTGGAGATGAAAAATGGATTGTTTACAATAAGGTGTCATTTTCCATCATGACAACGCCAGACCACACACATCTTTGATGACCCGGCAAAAACTGGGACAGCTTGGCTGGGAAGTTTTTGATGCATCCACCATATAGCCCTGACCTTGCACCATCAGACTACCATTTATTTCGATCTTTGCAGAACTCCTTAAATGGTAAAACTTTCGGCAATGATGAGGCTATAAAATCGCACTTGGTTCAGTTTTTTGCAGATAAAGGCCAGAAGTTCTATGAGCGTGGAATACAAAATTTGGCGGGAAGATGGCAAAAAAGGTTATCGAACAAAATGGAAATTATATATTTGATTTATTTTAAGTTTGATTAAAAATGCATTTACTTTCTTTTGAAAAATCCGCAATTACTTTTTGGGCAACCCAATAGATTGCGATTAAGCTAACTACACCCTATCGTTCACTTATATGTTTGTCCAAGTTTAACTTGGTGGAATTATGAAAAAGAGTAAAACCGATCCGTATTTGTGAAGTGTATTTGACTTTGTGCAAAGTTTTTAAACCTGACGGGGGAGATAGAATGCAAACAGATAAACGGCTATAGTCTTCTGATCCGACCGGTTCCGACAAATCGTGCAAAGTTTGTTCCCGATAGCTTTACGGATAGATGGTTCTAGTTCATTTGAAAAAGGTAAAAAAGTCGTCACAAATCTACCCCAGAGTAAGTTACATTTTCTATAATAATTCGATGTTTCTCAGTGGTAAATACCAGGTGAGTTTACTGTAACCTATCGTTGGAGCACTTCAACCGTCATTTTCGGTTGAAATCTACTGTAATAAGTAATCAATTCGTTATTTGTTACTCCGCTTTTACTGCAAGTGACTGTACATTAACCCACGATTATGGGTTGGAGCGTTTTTAACCACAAAATTTGGTTAAATTTAGTTAGAACAAGTTAACCGTGGAATATATTCAATTCAGTAGAAAATTCAGACTGCACTTTGAAGCAGTGCCGCGCACACAGAACATTTGACTATTTAATTCATTGAGCAAATAAAGCAAGATAGGATCCATTTTTCCGACATTTCGAATTATTTGGCATTTCTGTTATCTATAATATAACCCACAGCCAAAACTGCTTATGCTATAGATCTAAGATTTGGCATAGACCTTCCTGTTTAGTTATGCAACCACGAACTAAGAAGAAAATTTGGAAAATTTCCTGCGAAATACGTAAAAACGCCAAAGAAACTTTGTATGGGACATATGCCATGCTAAAGCGTAGTATACACTTGCACCAAATACTTGCCAAAACAAAAAACTCCATATAAAAAAACTCACAAAAATTTTTGTGCAAGCCCTTTGGCAGTCTCTTTGGTGGCAGTACACTTCCAACAGAAAGGCCTCAATTAAATACCGATAATTATTTCAAGAGGTATCGCACATTGTCGATATACAAATATGCGTAATCGGATGAAATTTAATAATTTTCCCATCAATGATTGAGCGCTATTTTCAAAGGAAGCTACAAAATACCGTGGCCTTCAACCAAATTTAAATTGGGTAATTATGAATTTAATCATTACCAAATTGTCATATCTGCTCATCAGGCCCTGTAGGCGGCGGTGGGCGGTGAAGAACACTTAAGTTTGAATTCATGTGCTATCTTATAAATTTTAAATTAAACCAAAAACAACGCTCTACGCAACAGAGAACATGCGGTGCTGTTTTTTTTCAGTATACTTATAAAATTGCGGTATGAGTAAAGTACTATACTTACACCGCAAACATAACACCGCATACACCGCATTACCGCAATGATCGCATTCAAATATCGTACCACCTACCGCATTTAGAATATCGTAGGCACCGCATTATAAGCAATGCTTATATATTTTTTTTTCGAAACATGTTGATAATGGGTGTACGTAGCTCAATTGGTATGTGTACGGAGCAAAGAACCAATTTAATAAAATGTTTGGGGTTCAAAACCCGAAAAGTTTTTATATTTTTTTTATTTTATTTTTTTTTTTTTTGTGATTGTATGAGTTAGCCTTAGTCGATTGAGCTTTGTACGGACGGCATTCTCTTTCTATGCAACCTTTGAAGTAATCGAGCAGAAATTTTTCACTGACCTGCAACCAGAATAAGTGTTTTAGTGCAAAAATACGCGATAAGTTACAGCTTATTTCTCCATATCTCAACAGAGTATATATGAGTTTAATATAATTATTTTTATTTATTTGTTATTTTTCAAATAGTTGTTTTCTTAAGTGTGACAAAAATATTTTTCGTAGAAGTGAAGAAATATTAGCTATCCACCGTCTTCGGACCAAGTCTATTCCTCTTCTCTGTAATAATATTTCCAGCCAAAGAAAACACGCGCTCTGCTGCTGCACTGCTTGCTGGTATTTCGTGAAAAAGCCAATTTTGACAGCTTAGGGTAATTTTTCTCATTTGTCTCCACAAGCCACCACGTCGAAATCCTCAGTCATTTTAACGACGTCTCGCGCATACCTATTAATTTCTTCTCTACAAGTTTCTGATGTTGTCATCGGTGTTCCTTGAAGCAGATCTGAGAAAACAAAAAACGCTATCTCTGTGACGAGGAGCTAATGGTATATTGTGTTCAGATAAACTGTCGGATGAATCCATCGTCGAAATGGGGTCTGACTCATCAATCGTCATGTTGCATATGCTAGCAACGCAAAATTCCTTTATGCTATTAAAGTCCTCTTGTTGGATTTTGGCGGCTGGAGGATATAAAAAAAACGCAGCTTTATGACACATGCTCAAATTCTGAACCCAAATTGTGTCAATCTTCTTAATAACGTTTGCCTTGAGAGTTGAAATTGCTGGTATCTCCAAGCTTTTAGGTGCACAAAGAATTCTGATTTTTAGAATGGACGGTATAACAAAACATAATGACGGGGAGCTGCAGACTTGCATTTTCTTGAAAATAATTTCTAAGTCTTCACAAAGTTCTACCA
>JAEIFU010001253.1:0-75334 GCA_018904235.1 Lordiphosa stackelbergi
ACTGAATAAACGTACGCAGAGACGGCGACAAAAAGTTTACGTGATCACCGACGTCCGTTGCTCTGTGGCGTTTTGTGTAGACTAAAAACAAGAATTCTTTACCAAATCCCAATCCACAGAGCAAGACGACGTGTGGTTTGGCTTTGCTTTTGCCTTTGTTGTGAGGGTTGTCGGTGGCCAGCCAATGGCAGCTGTGGAACACAATGTTGCTGCTCTCGCTCTGCGCTTTCTCACTTGCTCTGCCGTTTGTTGTTGAGATTTTCCAGTTGCTAATTGCCAGTGACACACGTACGGGCGGCTCTCTTTGCGAGGGGTCACCCTTTTCTTTTTGGGTATTGTGGGTTGCATTTTGATACGCCAGGTTTTTGCTCTTTTTCTTTTAGATGGTGGTGTTGCCAGGGGGGGTAGGGGTAGGGGTAGGGATATGGGTATGGGTATTGGTTGTGGCAGCTGCTGCTTTTGGTTTGATGGCATTGTTGTTGCTGTTAATGGATTTCATACACACAGTTGCCATTATTAATTGTAGCTGTTGATGTTGTTGTTGCTGTTGCTGTTGCTGCCGTTGGTTGCCCTCTTTAATTTTTGCCGAGTTTACAAACTTGTGCATGGGGCCTAGATTCATAATCATTTGAATGATGTGAAAGATATTTTGGTTAGATAAATAAATACGTGGATATTTTGAAAGTAAGAAATCTGTAGAAATCAAATCGAAATTCTTACACCTTTGAACAAATCAAAGATATTTTTTGAAAAATCGAAATCTGAAAACAAAAATTTTATTTTTTATATTTTATAAAGGAAGCTACGTCCTGAGAGCACGTTACGATAGATAAACAATTTATTATGCATATCCTTTCCCTATCTTTCTTACAACACAATCTTATTGGATCAACTCCTTTGAACTATGGGTAACTCTCTCATCTTGCCTGAAAAATACTAGACAAATACAAAATACACTCAGAAAAAAATTGTTCTTAAACAATCGAAATCAAGTTTTCGACAAGAGTAGTGTAATTTCGCATTTTCTTTAACCCTGAAGAGTGTAATTATTTTTAAAATCTATTTTTAGGTCCGTTGTTCAATCATAAAAAAATGTTGTTCTCAATACAAATACATTTTTAGATCGCCCTTTAATATTTTGAACTTTTTTTAAAGCTTAGTACTCAGACAAACTAAATCGATTTAGCTGGGTGTCAACTCCATATAAAACGAGAGCGTAAGTTAAAGTCGGCTCTAACCGACTTCGATATACCCGTTACTCATGAAAAAACATGTTTAACAGTGTTCCCGCGTCTTCCAGTGTGACCATCCAACAAGTATGCAACATTTTTTAGGGTGGTAGCGGGAGGGCTTGTTCACTTTTTTGCTTATAACTGAGAACCGTTCATCCGATCTTTATCATTTCTTCGGCAAATCGATTCATTTTGCTAATTACTAACTATCTTTAGAAGGTACGAATCCTCTATCTTTAAAACTGTAGGAGATATAACTTTTTTCCAAATTGGGGGGCGGGAGGGGGCGTGGCCAAAATTTGAAACAAACTTGATCTGCGTGCAGATAAAAGAAGCATTTGTCCCATACATGTCAAACCTCTATCTCTTACCATCTCTGAGATCTAGGTGTTCATACAGACAGGACGGACGGACGGACGGACGGACGGACGGACAGACGGACAAGGCTAAATCGACTCGGCTGTTGATGCTGATCAAGAATATATATACTTTATATGGTCGGAAATGATTCCTTCTGCCTGTTACATACATTTGCACGACTTTAGTATACCCTTTTTACTCTACGAGTAACGGGTATAAAAAAGGTGTCGGAAAGCATTCGTAAAATTCCGACAGGCCTCCTACGCTCGGTCGAACTCAGACAAACTAAAATTTCCGTTCATACCCATCGGAAATGTTGTAGTGCCACTAACTTGACAGGCACAAACAGCTGATTCAATTCCGATGGGGTGGTAGTAGAAAAAATTGTTTTGTAATTTTTCCGACACCCACCCGTCGGAATGTCAGCAGCAGAAGTTCGCCAAAAATCGTCGATTGGCATAATTTGAAACCAATAGTAAGATTTTGCATTGCCCATGACTTCTCCATTCCATATATCCTTCGAAAATCCCTAAATATTTGCAAAAACAATTAACTAAATTCAAATGCAAGCAAATCAGAGCAGTGAGACCGTTTCACACTTGTGGTATTTTGATGAAGGGTGGTATTTTGGCGTTGAACAGTCACACTGCATCGTCCGCTGGGTAACCCATCGGAATAAGTTGTCAATTTAGCTAGCGGACGATTTAGTTTGTCTGAGTACTAAGCTTAATTCAGGAACAATTTGATCCAACTTTGGAAACATTTTGCTTTCGATTATTTTTTGTTATGAATATTGAGAAAAATTTCATTGGACTTGAAATTCTACGACCCAAACACCAAGGTTGGTTTTGCAAAACAACGAATTATATTACTTGCTTTGGGATTTGACCTCGGGGCCCTTGGACTGAACATGTTTTAAATGCCGCCACAACGCATTCTTCCATCGCACAACCGGATGCGCGCCTACACTAAGAAATAAGTCAAACGAATAATATAAATACGAAAGCTCTTGAAAAAAATGTATTAGTTCTTAAACATTTTAAGAATTTAGATCTTAAAATCGAGCTTTTGAATTGTTCTCTATTTGGTTTTTATAGGCAAGAGAGAATAGCGTTAAGCCCGCTCTCAATTTATCAATTTATTTAGAGCAGCGTTGGTCACAAGATCCCCCAGGGGACGAAGACTCTTCGCTATTTACACATACACGATCCGAAAGCATGCCTAAGCAGAGGAGAAGAGAGCAAAAAGCCTTTCAGTGCGGTCAGGTCTAAGCAAATTCACGAAGCTATATTTTCGCACACCAATACACTCTCCCTTTGTGGTAACCCAAAAGAAGACACAGGGACACTTCCGCATCAAACGCGAGAGCGCCTTCGGCCTCACACATATATTTACAATTAGAGTTAGAGCAATTTACAGTTGCTTAAGACAGAGTTGTATATACAGGGTGCTTACATGCTACTACACCTTTTTGTTGGTTTCGTTTCGTTTCTCGCTCTCGTAGGTCAACACTGATTTCGAGCAGTACCGGCCAAATGGAGAAGCCAAAAAAGGTGCTTGTGTTGATAAAAAGAGAGAGCTCTCCAGACAACAGCCGTTTTACTTGCAATTCAGTGTTCACAGATTCACACAATTGTAAGTTCGGCTCGCGTTTGCTTAAAAACACGAGTGACTTCAGCCCCCCTTTTGCCATAGGTGGCCGTCTCTGTTTTAGGGGTGACGTGTAGGGTTCTCAATATTTTATCGATATCTCTATATATCGGACGATAAGGGTTATTCCGATATGATATTTTGTATGCCGATATTGGCGATTATCGATATTTTTATAAACGATATATTAGAAAAGTTACTATGGTAATAGGAGCAAATTATTTGGCTAGCCTGATAAATCATCTGGTAATACAACTTAAAATCGCATTCAAGCAATAATCATACACGTATGGATGCAGATATACGCTGCAATATTAGGTGTCAGTATTAGCGTCATTGAAGATATCGTCATGAACCCAATAGCTTATAGGAGAGCTAGTGAGGAGTGTTCTTGATGTCTGAAAGTGCCCTTCGATACTTTAATCTCTTGGCCTTAGCTACGGCAAGCGTTTAAATGGCTTATATGTAAACAGTGAAATGTCTTCGGCTCCTGGGGGTATCAGGTGACAATCGCTTACTTACAGACACCCGAAGCAGAATGACTGGAAAACACATTAGGCGGGTTCTCTTAAATTCTTCACTTGATATTTTTATTCCCTTGCAAAGGGTATTATAATTTTGCCCAGAAGTTTGCAACGCATAGAAATATTCATTTCCGACCCTATAAACTATATATATTCTTGATCAGGGTGACGAGCTGCGTCGATTGAGCTTTGTCTGTCCATCTGTCTGTCCGTCTGTCTGTCCGTCTGTCTGTCTGTCTGCTTCTACGCGAACTGGTCTCTCAGTTTTAAAGCTATCGAGCTGAAACTTTGCACAGAGTCTTCTTTTTACTGCACACTGCACTAATATGTCGGAACCGGCCGGATCGGATGACTATATCGTATAGCTGCCATAGGAACTATCGGTCGAAAAGTGGGTTTTATTTAAAAATTGTTTGTTTTAATGATGGCGTTCTTAAACACTGATGTATTGAAACATTTGCAAGGGTATAAAAACTTCGGCAAAGACGAAGTTAGCTTGGCCTTCTCGTTTTACAGCATAATTATGCTGAGATTATAATTAGTAAGTCATTAAAGCCTACACGTAGATTATATACAAATTTAGTTCGTCACAATACTTCACATGAAAAAAAAACGCGTTAGAACTGCTTTGAAATCAGAACATTTTTGAACAGAAGCCTTTCTTATAGGAAGTAATGTGTCCAACTAAATTTGTATCTCTTTTGAGTACTCGCTTTTAAGGTTTAAGGAAAAACAAACTCTGACTATTAATGTAATTTGAAAAAACTTACAGTGTACTTTCAGAAAACTTTTGGAAACTGTTGAAAAGATTAGATATAAGGGCCGCTAAAAATCTTCACTAGCAGTATTATGGTGAAGACGTTCCTTTAAAGCTTGTTAGTTTTCTTAAGCTTTAGAAAAAAACTATAATATCGATATATCGATGTTTTTTGAAGGCGATATATCAAATATCGATATTGAAAATTTGGATTTTTGATATTATCGATATTGATAGTTTGCAAAATATCGACAACTTTAGTGCTGTGTGGGGAAACTACTGATCGGATAGCGACATTGGTTATGGAAAGCAGAACTCAGCAGTTGTCAAATGTCAGCTAGAGGCCGTGAATTTATTTAATGTTGATACACAGAGAAAAAAATGCCGGGAAGATTTTAAGCATATATAGGAATGATTTGGTCCCGACCGTACTTATTGTTTATTTTGACGTTATTGACGAAAACAATCGATTTAAAAATTGTATAAAATATAGACAATGTTAAGAACACCTTAAATAAAAATAAGAAAACATAAAAACAAAAAAAATATTAAAAAATATATAACACTAAGCTCCTACTGGGACTTGATCCTCGGCCTCCTCTCAGAGCGGAAAAATGCCAACAGAATTCCATGAGTACATTCTTAAATACGTTTTCGACACCACGTCTTGCTTAGGTCTGGTAGTCGAGTTGTCTAACGTGACGTCGTCCGTGTGTTGTTGTTTTGTCTTCGGAGGTCCAAGGCTCAAGTCCCAGTATAGAGAGTAAGAAAAAAGTTTTTTAATGTTATCTTAAAATTAATTACAGTTTATATTCAAGTGTCTGGTGTGTGTGTGTGGTCGGGGGTCGGTCGGTGTTTCTCCATCCCCCCCTCCCCCACTGCTGCTAGTTTTTCCCTTCATCAACGAGCAGCTCCAAGTGTTCCCCAGCCTCTCGGCCTTGGGGTTATTCACTAGTTATGGTGGAAATTGATTTAACTCCAAGTATTCCCAGACCTCGGTATTAGACACTGGCTAGCTTTATGGCTGGGCGTGCGACTGAAGTGGCTTTAGCTCCAAGTAGGCCAGGCCTCGGGTTTATCCACAGTTTTTAGTGCGAGCAGCGCCTGCTCAAAGTGTTCACAGGATAATAAACCAATCAACCGTCTTCTTACAAGTGTCCAAAGGCATCAAAGGCGTCGTTGCTTCAGACACCCATGTCATATTCATCCTTTGCAGCATCACGGCGTCACAAATAAGCTGATTGTATTTACTTTTATTTTGATTTTATTAAATTTCTTGCCATCCGCTCAACGAAAACAAATCTCAGCTGTTTCCTTAACTCTTAACGCAATTACTCAACTGTGTGCCAGTAGAAACACCTGTTCTGAGTTATTGCGTTGATGACGATATCGATAGCAAAGTCAGTGTAATGTAAATGTAGCATTTGTCTCATACCTTAACTTCTACACTTATGGTTCCCAGTGGGGATATCATTCTGGAAACACTTCTAACATCCAAGACGAATATAAGTCATCGGCTTCAAAGAATTAATTAACTAAAGGGATTACTGAATTGGAGAACATGCTAAAAAGTTTGAAGAAAATATTTAAATTCAAAATTCGAACATAATTATGATCCAAGTCATCCCAGCATGCTTGCTATTCAAAATAATGCTGGAAATTAGAATGTTTTGTCTTAAAATTAAATGCGAATAATCAAAGTTTCTATTAAAGAAAGTTTGAAAATTCGAAACAGTTGGAAATTAAAAACTATGTCAAGAACCGACCAGGCGATTTAAAGTATTTTCAAATCAATTTCGAATATAACACAAAGCTCAGAAAAGTAGTTTTCAGTTATCGTTCTGAACTTTTCAAGGTAAGGAGCTGACAGTCGTGCCACGAATTAATAACTATTATTTATCGCTAACAATTTTACCTACTGAAGGGCCGATTTCTCTTCTCAAAAAAGGCCAACTTTTTGCAACAGAGAAATTAGCAATCGTTCCTTATGTATTTTTGGCCGCTGAACTCAAATAAATTGTCCGTTTTCTCCCAGCACGTCAGGTTTACGAGATATTCGCATAAACTGTGTTTAGCGAGGTATCTTTACATTTGTTGGTCCTGTGGCCACATTAAGTGTCCTATTCCAACAAAATTTGTTTTAATGTGAGCTGCATTGAATAACGTTACAGAAAACCAAACACGATGTTTTGATTTTGTTGATGAGGTACAAATTTTTGTATTTTAATACTGAAAATGTGGTTATATTTTGATAAAATCGATTCTTTCACAAGTTTAAAAAATTCTGAAAATTTTTATTTTCTGATATTAAAAATCTTAGAAAAAAATAGTTAGTAGTCCTTTGTTTCTTCTTATTTTACATATTTTCAGTTTTTCGATATCACCGCGCTTTTAAAAGTTCCAAGAAAATTTTTTTGCTCACCAGAAACCGCTACAATATACTATAACTTCTCCAATAAAAACCTTTCTTCAAACCCATAATTTTCCCCCTATTATCGCACTATAATTATATATTTAACTATACACAGTTTTACCACTGGCATTTTTTCCCTTTGAACGTTTTATGCAAGGCAACCAAAACAATTACAAAATTGTACATACAATAATTAATAATTTAATTGAAATCGCCGAACAACGAGCTACAACAATACGAAGAAAAATCAATTGAAAAAGTTGAAGGTAATAATTAAAATGCCATGGCTTGCGCCATTTTGTTTTGACCTGTTCAGTGTGCTCCACTCCCATTCAAGACACAGAGAGAGAGAGAGAGAATGGGAGAGTTGGGGCCCGCTCTCTTTCTCCACAACATAAAAAAAAACACGAGCAGACCGCGCATGTCTCCACTGAGAAGGCGTATGTCCAATGGTCTGTGGCCAGCCCCAACACACACACACTTATACACACTACAGAAACCACATTCCGTTACCCAACCAAGCAAATATGGCCCCCATTTGTAGTTGTTATTGCATTTTTATTGTTTCTGTTTTGCTCTGGTTTTTTCACAATTTTCCGTCAGGTAAAACATGTTTTTCTTACGTTAACAAAGACTCAATTCCTTGCGGGCTCCAATCAGAGTGCCTCGGCCCTTTGTTCCACATACACACACAACACGCCCCCAATTTTATTTTGGTGAACACAATTATTGTGATTACCCGAAATGGGAGTGGCTCCTGTACAATGTGTGTGTGTGTGTGTGTGCGTCTGCTGTGGCTCATGCGAAAGACAGCAGCTGTTTTTATGCGGATGGTTCTGGAAAATTCTTCGAACCAATTGATTGCACAAAATTACATTTAATTGTTGTGTACATTTTTGATTTGGTTTTGGTTCGAGGGGAGGAGAAGAATACCTTAGAGCTGTCAAGTAATCATGATTTTCAAGTCTTTAAATTGTATCAATTGGTTAAAAGCTCTTTAATTATTAACATTATATGCGTAAATGGTACACGGAGGAAAAAAAATGAGAACATGGGACTCAATATGAGCACAAAAGTGTTCAGCAAACAGTGTAAGAACGTGTTTTAACTTTTGCAGTAGAAGAAAGGAGTTGAACTTTCCTCATTTTAAGAACATTTAGGAGAGAGAGGTATCTAGAGCCAGTGCCGCGTAGCCACCACACCAACACATTTGAAGAAAATATTTCTGAGGAAACAACGACCTCAAGAAATAGAAAGAGAACATAGATCATTGCCTGCTTTTGTGTGTGTCTGCTTATGGATGTCTGAAACATACGAAATCATACATCCCCAGCAACAAAATCTACATTGAAAACGACGCTAACACATCTTTGTTGTTGCGTTCGAATTTGCAAGAGAAGAGAAGAGAGAACACTTATGAAGTTCTTGTTTCACCACGCTAAGCCTTAAGCGTGAGAGCCATACGCACGGCTGTGTCAATAAAAAAAAGGATGAGTGTCGTTAACACTCACGAGGATTTGATGTGAAACGTGATGCAAAATTTAAGTGCTTAATTTCAAAATCATTTTAAATAAATCAACTATGAAAATCTTAAAAAAAAGAAGAAAACTATAAAGGGAGTTGAAGTACCAAATAACTCCCTAATAAGAACCGTTTATACACTGTTCAGTGACTGTGATGTCACTGTTTAGTCACTGTTAAGTCACTGTTTAGTAACTGCTTAGTAACAATTCAGTCACTGTTTGGTCACAGTTCAGTCACTGTTTGTCACTAATCTAACACAGTTGTGTCACTGTTTAGTCACTGTTTAGATACTGTTAAGTCACTGTTTAGTCACTGTTAACTTAACAGTTCAGTCACTGTTGTTTGGTCACTGTTTAGATACTGATAAGTCACTGTTGGGTTACAGTTTGGTCACTTTTAATTCACTTTTTAGTCACTGTTTAGTTACTGCTTAGATACTGATTGGTCACTGTTACGTCACTTTTTAGTCACTGTTTAGTCACTGTTAGGTCACTGTTTAGTCACTGTTTGGTCACTGTTTGGTCACTGTTAAGTAAATGTTCAGACACTGTTTATTCACTGTTTCGTCCATGTTAAGGCACTGATCCCCTCTTTCCACCACTTCCCACCCTCTTTCACTGCGTGACGTGACGCTGAAATCAAATTTTAGTCCTACTAAAATCGTCTGTACCGAAATTAAAGATGTTTCACATCAAAAACAGCAACTAATGCGGCGCGTGCGCATAGGGCCTGGGCCCCCCTGAATTGAAATTTAAGAATATTTCGATCTTGTTTTCAGTTGAAGGTAACTTATTTTCTGAGGCTTACGTGTTCATGGTTATTTTAAACATAACATTGATCAATTTTCATTAGCGATTCTGAGGTTTCTAGATCGCGAAGTTCTTTTTATACGATTTGAATCCACTCAACTTGTAATTGGCTGACTAGTTCCGAGTTTACTCCACCCTGTCATCTTCTTGTATAGGTAGCTGATTCAAATTCAAAATACAGAAATTTCTACGAAAACAGACTCGGAAATCGGAGCATGTTCAAGGAAGTACAGGTCTTTTTGAAAAATCGGACCGGTCGAATCCACCATAATCCCTACCCTCTGCAGATATCAGAAATGGTAAGAGAGACATGCAGACTTGACATGTATCGGATATATATTTCTTATACTTGCAGGCAGATAAAGTTTATTTTTAATTTTGGCCGCCTCCGCATTTTGGCAAAAATATCTTCCACAGTTTTGAAGATAGATGGTTGGAACCGTCTACGCATATTTAGTAATCAGCATTACTTATCGATTTGCCGCAGAAATAATAAAGATCGGATAAACGATACTCGAGTTATAAGGAAATCAAACAATTATTATGGACTGTACTGGTCGAAATGACGATGGGCAGCACTTCATACACTTTATGCCTTTTTTTGCCACTTTGTGTGGCCTCTAACTTAAATTGATCAGATATATACAAGCTCTGGGGATACAGACCAACATTTTTGATGTTTTAATATACTTTCAAACAGATTTTCAAAATTTTGTATAAATCGGATGATTATATTTTATAGCTTTCTTAGAACCGGTTGGCCGGAAAATGAGTCTTAATTTGATATACTTTGAAACAGATTCGCTCAATTTTGTCGAAATCGGATGACGATTGGTGTAAAAAAAGGTCTTAAACAAGAAAAATTGTTGATTTTAATGTTAGCATTAATCCATGATATTTCAAAATCACCATTTGCAAGGGTATAAGAACTTCGACACTGACGAAGTTAGCTTGGCCCTCTCGCTACGGTTTCTAGAATCAGGAATTTGATGCCCTCCCCCAAAGAGTACAGTTTCCTTTATGCTTGAAAATTTTAGCGAGCATCATTCTGATAAGTTTTTTTTTAAATTTTTTTTTTTTTTTTTTTTTTTTTTTTTTTTTTTTTTTTTTTTTTTTTTATTTTTTTTTTTAATTATTTTCCAAAGACACTACACATAATAGATGCTTCGCCTCATAGAAACTTTTTTATTTTTCGTTTTGAAGCTTGTTGGCAGGGGCGCGGGGTACAGACGAAAAATCTAAAAATAAAACAAGCCTTTCACAGCTGCCAAGGTCAACTTAGTTTCGATTTTAACATTGCTCAACATCAAAGCAAATGAGGTTCACATTTTTACGACAACGCCGGAGCATCAAGCCAAATGAGGTTCACATTTTTTCGACTAACGCCGAAGGTTTCAATGGCGTTGAGGGATAGACTCTTATCTCATGGAAGTAAGGTCGTGAGTTCGAATCCAGGTGCAGGCCAGATTTTTTTTTATCGTTTGTGTGAAATAAGAGCCGTTGCTTCAATTTCATTTCTGCCTTCGGATATGGTCTTCGTCCCAGCGATTTTGTTGTTAGCCAGCGACGAACGAGCGCCTCGGCTATAGAGGTAGAGAACCAAAAATCAAGGCGAAAATTTCCGCATATGAAATTTTTTCGATTTTCTGATGCCGATATAGTTTTTGGCCAAATCTAGCGTGAAAAATGCAAATAGCTTTGGAAAATTATGAAAAAGAATTATTTATTTGTCAGGACCACTTCTCAAGTACCTACATAGGTGAAAAAAATTAAACATGGACGCGATTCCGACATTAAATATGGACGAAATGTTTATTTTTTATAAAAACTACCAATCACATACTGATTTTGGAAACCTTTTTGCTCGTTCTGATTCACTAATGGAAGCTAGCACAAAACATATTTTGGTTTTTGAAAACGTTTTCAAGGAGCCCAAAAAAATAAAAACTAAGTCGCATATAATAGAGTTGTGCCACAATTTTACGCCTGATTGGTTTTCAGGGGGTTGCATAGATCACAGGCTGCAACTCTTAGATTTACTTCTCCTTGTTTTTCTTCGAAAACAATGCCTATGGGCATTGCAAAAACAGTCTCGAAAAAGAAAAAAGTTAAAAATTATTGCTGGCAAATAAATTAAGATAAAAAGATATTTTTTAAAATTAAAAAAAAATTTAAAATATAAAAACTTTTTTAAAAAGCACAAAAAATGAATAAAAAATACAAATAAACGAAAAAAAAAAAAAAATAAAAAATATAAAAAAAAGCAAAAAAAAAAAGACAACAAAAATTTTAAACAAAAAAAAAAAAGTTGATCTAGCCTCAACCTGATCGAACGCAAAAATGAAAGGCAGCGCGCCTACCCACTGAGCCAACGCTTATCCCTTAGAAAGCGCAGCTAAATTGCAATATATGGATCCTCATAAATGAAGCTAGAAGCAAAAATTGGGGTCCAATGTCAGCTCCCACGAACAAACACTTTTTTTATTTTTTTATTTTTCAGAAGATTAAGATAATTTTATAAATGACAAATTTGAAGAATTTTTATTTTTTTTCTTAATTTCTAAAGAAAAATATTTTGTTTTATATAAAAATAATATTTGTTTTTGGGTTATTTTAATATTTTAGCATAGTTTTAGCTTTAAGTCCTTACAAAATCGAATTATTTAGGGTAAATCTATAAAAATGGTTGAACAATTATTGGAAAGGTTGTTGTACGTCATTTATTTATGAAAAACAATTTCGGTCAAATGACCACCACGGCTGACTAGGCAATGTTTTCGGTCGAGCGCACCAGACGAGACACGTATAGGTTTATTCACAACATTCCATTTTCACGAACTCGCTTCACGATTAATTCAAATTGAGATTTTTCTGTTAATTTCGCACAGTTTGAGTCGAGGACTCACCATTTTATGTCATGTTTTTAATATTTCCCAACTTACTTTAAGCGAATAGCAACCCATTTCGTCAATGTTAAAGTTTTTAGTAAAAAGTTTTTACTATATATTAGTCGCTTTCCGAATGACATTTGACGTTTCTAAAGCCAAATTATGAATAGTTCAAATTCCAAACACAATATGGACCACCCTATAGTTATTTATGCAAATTTTTATCAAAATTTGGGCAAAATGGGACCTAAGTTTAAGACTCTAATTGCCAACCAAAAATTATGTTCTGAGCTCCAAAACAAAATGCAGATACTTTTCCCAGTTTTCTTTCTGCGTTTGACCTGCTCAATTTGCAAGCTGGAGGTATATTTAAATTCTAAATCCCTTATACATGAAACCATGAAACCGTTTTATTAAAGTCCTCAAAGTACCAAACAAAATTTTTTGTCTATAGCGTTGTGGGCTGACAGAATTCTCTTACGTAGGGTACTATTTATACTTCGAGAACTGGTCACACTAATATCAATAGCAAAATCTGTCAATACCAAAAAAATTCGCATAATTTGACAATCGCTCAAAAATGGTAAGAAAATATTGATTTTTTTAACTCACTTTAAACAATACAAATAGCTCTTGTACATGAAAACGTTGTGAGACCTTTTATGCTAAAAAAAGTGAAACATTTTTTTTGTATTTTCAGATTTTATTTATTGACCTTAGTGTGACCAGTTCCCAAAATATAAATAGTAGCGCTCGTATGATTTTAGGTTTTGGCTGATTGTTTTTTTGGTGGAATTTAGTTTTCAGTCAACATCTACCAAAAGGTAAAAAAACTTTTTATTGCGGTCAAACCTCGCCAAAAAATTTTTTGTCAGCCAGCCCGGGAACCATCTGCAATTCGTGTCAGTCTCACGCACACTTTCAGGCATGAATTGTACATTATCGTGTTTGAATAAAATATTCATTGTACGTCCATGAAATTCTTTGTTCAAGAAAGAGTAGAAACAGTATCTTGAAATAAGGTCAAAGAATTAAATCAAATAATGCGGAATAAGTTCGTAGATTAGCACTTTTTCAAAGACCAATTAAAATAAATAAACTCCTTTAAGCGAATTTACTTTTTGATGCTAGTGCCATTTCAGCAGGGATTACTCAAAAGAATAACGGAGCACACAGCCTTAAGAAAGGAGGCTTAAACAACAATCAGTTCTATGTGCTCATTATTCAACTAGACATCTGTTGCGTCGCAGAGTCGCAGTGCTTGTATTTTGTTTGTTGATTATAGTTAATTGAGTTTAATAGAGAAAAGGTCGCTTTATTTAAAATGATTTTATTTCTTCATTAACAAAATTTTCTGTATTCAAAAGGTTGTTTTTAAATTCAAAATTAAAGTAAATAATAACTTTTATGCTAACACGCATCATCCGCTCTTAGAATCGCTGAGAAAGAAATATTTCAAAATCTATTTTCCCAAATCGATTTGCTTGCTTTGACAACAAACAAATCTTTAGAACTTCCCGCCAGAGTCCGGAAACTACAGTCGCCGGTAATTACCCTCTTTGGACACACAAAAACCCAAAAATCATTTCAAAAAAAAAAACCAACTTTGTCATTGATTAAAAATCCTGGCAAAAGGCGACACAACATATTTACGCTTGGGCTACCGTTTTGAGTGCCGAACATCAAATATCAAAATTTGTGCGCGTCTGATCCGGGATCGGGATGGGTATCGGTATCGTTCGAGTCGTGGGCGAGAGTACTTTACTAATCAGGCAGATTTATGGCAGGCATTTAGTTTTGTTCGCAGACTTTTTGATATTTGCGAGGACACCTAAATCCGCGACGAGATCTTAACCCTTCTCAACCCGTTCGGCTGCAGCAGCAGCAGTAAAATTTGGTATACGCCCCTGCCTTGAAGTCCTTCCGGGTATGCTTTATTTTGATAAACTCAATGGCAGTTTAACCGCAGGATTAGCTTGTTTGTCCAACGGATCAACGCGGATGCATGCAAACATAGGTCCTGTACCTAAGTGTGGGCGAAACCTGGCTACCTGGCCAATGGCCAGGGAACGGGTTAAGCATGTGCTTCCGTTGTTTATATGGTCTGTTTACAGTAGTCCCGTACAGTAGCGAATTTACAACAAATTGTCCTTACCTACCGCATCGCGAACGGGTTAAAGCAACAGGATTAGATCCGATGTGTGGATTTGGACTTTCAAAGGGGACTTAAGCTTAGCGCGTATTAATCTCATTTCGTGGACCTTCCTCACACTAATCGCCATCGCTTAGCCATGCAAATATGTTTCTCAAATTTAAAGAAAAGGGTTAAACCTCGGTCCACAGACCAAGGCATCTGACATCTGATTTCGTTTAAGGCGTGGAGAGTTGTACCGAGTGTGGCGAAGGGGTGCGAGGGGGTTGCTGGGGGTAATTGGCCAAATTTTGTAGGAATCACGCTCGTTAGGATGGACAGTTTACTCGGACTCTGGACACACTTGTTATTGTTGTTGTTATCGTGTGTTTCGTTTTGCAAATAAACAGCCAAATGAGTGTGCTAGAGGTTGAGCATGGTGTGTGTGCGTGTGTGCGGGGGCAGGGGGAGAAGCAGGCGGAAGCTGTGCAAGCATATGGTTAGCTAGAGGGTGGTGAAGCGTGTTGAAACGTAAAGAGGATATTTTTTTATTTAGATAAAAAGGGAGATTCGGCTTAGGCCGGGGAGTGAGTGCGCTACACTGGAACTGTAAGTGGGAAAGTAGGTGATCTTAACAGAACAGAAAGTATGGTAATTAAAGGAGATTGAATGTGAAATATTAAAATGAAAGGCAGACACTAACACATACACAAATAAATATTTGTCAAGCAACAACAACCGCAAGCTGTGTAAGTTCCTATGGCTTTGTGCTGTACAAAAACAATCGAGCTGCTAGGGCATAGGATGTGAGTACCGCTGTTTCAGACGCTGTACGAAAACGCATGAATGACAACTTTTACAAATGAGTTACATTCGGGTGGACGCTATCTTCACAATAAAAATCTAAGTTATTTTGTCTCAACTATCTAAGAATCCATGAACCAAGCTTCGAATCAAAACCGTAGATTCGATTAGTAAATGATCTGTTCCGAAACCGAACCTTAGCCTTTTCAACTGGTTAGAACACAAGGAATAAAACTTTTTCACAATTTAAGAGGTTTGCAGAACTTGTTCAAAATACGACCTCCTTTAAAAATGCCTGTATCTTTTACCCCTACACTCAGAAAATAATTCCTTCTATATCTACCGAAATCAAGCCCATTCGTTGACAAAAGTAGAGTAATCCCGCTTTTTCTTGAACAGTGAACAGGGGGTGTCGTATCATGAAACAAAAAAAAGATGGTAGTGCAAAGCGTAAAATGAGAATAAATTGAAATTATACACTCTGAAAAAAACAAGAACTTTGTACTTGAATCAAGTACGAACGGAGTCAATAGTACGGAAAGTACGAAAATACTTCATTTAAATACAAAATCCTTAATTTAAGTACGATTTTTTCAATCCCAAAATAATTGTTTGAAGACTGTTTCAGGATATTTTAAGTACATTTCGAACAATTATTATATCCTTTTGATCATATTATTAATATGTTATGGTCTTATGTACAGCCCGATTTACTCTCAAAATAAGTGAAAAAAGGTTCTTCATCGAAGTCTAATAATTCAAAAGTCAACAAACCACAAACCATGTTTGAAGCAAAAAAAAATACTTTAAACAATAATAAAAATCTATTAATCAAACCCCTATTTTAACCTTCCCTTCTCCTCCTTTTTTCCCAATTTTTCAAATCGCGCCCAGGTACCACTCAGGCCTCCCTTTCTCCTCTTTCCCTCCCATATTCCCCCAAATTTGCCTCTTCACTCATTCCTACCCCCCCAACTCCTTTTATTCCAAAATATCCTTTTTATTAAAATTTTAACGCATTTTTCTCCCCCCCTCCCCCCCTTTCTCTCTTTCTTTCTTATGTTGGCTTGGTCTCAATGCCAATTATAAAGAGTCTCTACATAATATCAAAATCCAAAGGCAATGAATTAACCAAAGACTAAGATGTTTATACTAAGGGTCGGAAATCTACCCACACTCCATTACCAAAGTGTTAGATCCAGGGAATTGCAAGAACAGATTCAACGTAAAATAATTCGCAGTTTTGGTAGCACACTTTTTGGAGCTTGCACAGTAAGTCTATTCTGTACTTAATCCAAAAAATTTTGTACTTGAACTAAGTTCGATATTTTCTTAAGTTTTTGGGCTAACTGTAAATACGAAATATACTTGATTCATTTGAATAATTGTAACAGACCGCTCACCTGAAACAAAGTCCTAGATACCTACCTTCGGATAAAAACTAAAAATAGAATATACACAATCATACAATACAAACACGATATTCCAACTTCAAAACAAATTATAAATCTTACGTTAAAATCCCAACTAGAAAATATAAACAAATAGCAAACTCGATATACAAATTAAGAGAGACAAATGAATTAAAATAGCACTACAATATAGAGCTGAAGGCCCCAGTGGCCATTGCTCCGTAACTCTTAGGTAGCCTGTAATTTTATATTATATTGATAGCCCTACATAAATAAAAAAATAATAAATAAATAAAAGCACTATAATATAAGTTAATCTTAGGAGTAACAGTAAGTTGTAAATATTTAGAATTAGGGTACCTAAATTACGAATAAATGAATTTATAATAACAAAAAAAATATTCTAATATGTTTAGTACTGAATTTAAGTACATTCCGATCGGGCTAGAACTCTCCCGGTCGTTTTTTTCTGAGTGTATCAACAATTAAATTAGACTAAGTTGAAACTTTACAAGTAAGTGCGTTGCAGTCGAGTGGCCCGACTCCGAAATGCCTTGTACCATTGAGACACATACAAACACACACACATGCGCGTGCACACTGACTCATACACCTTAGCTGCCTGAAATAGGCGCAGTGTTCTCTTTGGATAAGACCGGTAAAGAGTATATTATAGTCGGACTTGACCGACTTTCTCACTTGTTTAACCCATTTACGCCGCTGTTCGACTACTAGTCGAACAGCAAAGTTGCCTTCTTTTCAAAAATTTCTGTTGGATCTATTGAAACTAATTGTTTACGATAAAAATTATTGCGGAAACCCCCTACACCTTTTGCAGGTGGAATCCAGGTGGTGGTTAAGAAAAAAACCCATACAAAAAGATAAAATGGTAAAAAAAAAGAAAAAAATTTTCGAAGTCATGTAAAATTTTAAGAAAAGGTCGAAAATAGTCCGTAAAAATATAACCTGTGGAAAAAGTAGTACTAGGAGACTTTAATACACCTGTGAATGTGACTTTTTGAGTAATTGAACCATCTCACCTGGCGAAACTATCATAGGTAATTTTATCTTCCTTCTCTAGGGATCCCACTCTATATCCCCCCCCCCCCTTATTTTTCCGTTACCCCACCCCTTTTCTCTGTTTTGGAGTTTAGTAGGGTAAGTTTTGGTTGTTGTTAATATATAAAATAATAAAAATGAGTGTTCGTGTTTTTGAAGTTTTTTTTTTTCCACTTTTTTTTTTTTTTTTTTTTTTTTTTGCGAGTTTTTTTAAAAAAAATTTAAAAGGTTTTTTTATAACACCGGGGAAATAAAAATAAAAATTTTTTAATTTTTTTTTTTTTTTTTTTTGTGCCTCTTTTTTTTTTTTTTCCTGCCATTTTTTTTATTGTTTGGCATTCTTTGTTAGCGTTGGGAAACCAGATTGGGTGTTAGACTTGGGTTAGAAAATTAAATTTATTATACAGAATAAAGATAAGGATTCACTGGTACTGGTGGCTCAAAAAGTCAGTGCTTATTGCCTGCACCACCAATAATTTCATAATTAATGCCTGCAGTCTGTGGAGCACACCATTTCAAACTTTGCCAATTTGGGAGCCCAGACTTAAAAGGGAAGGGTTTAGATCAGCGATTGTCACCGGATCACCCCAGGGGGGCGAAGACATTTCGCTATTTACACATATACGAGCCGAACGCACGCCGAACCTGAGGAGAAGAGAGCAAAAAGCCTTTCAGTTGCTGGCTAACCTTTGAAGCTGTCAGATCGAAGCGAATTCACGCCGTTTTATTTTCGCACACCAATACACGATCACTTTTTGGCCTCGCTCTTGTTGGTCAACGTAGGTTTAGATCTACAAACATGTCTAAAAATTTTGGAAAGTCTACTTAAAAAGCCACCACCTCAGCCTGTCTTTGATACGCAGCCGCCAACACCTTTTGAAAAGCCACTTCGCTTAAATCACTATTCCAATTCATGGATCAGAATATAGCTACATAGAGCACTAAGAGATCGATTATCCGTGATCCGTGCGTGTTTCGTGAGTGAACTAAAGTCCAACTTCGCACAATTTTTTAAAATTTATTTTTCGTATAGAATATGTCTCGGGAATTCTGGAATTTTCGTAAATTACATCGTTTTTTCCAAATTTAAGAAAGCTTTGCTTTCTGCTAAACATTTGTCGTGAGTGAAACGCTCGCGCTAAGTGCGTGATTTGTGCGTAACTAGATTTTTATTTCATGAATCGTTCGAGACGTGAGAAAAAGTTCGCCTTTTATCGAACGATCCCGGCTTTATAATTAAATTGTAATGCATCTTTGTTGAAAAGGATAACTCCTGACTTGAAACAGCAGCTTACTCAATCAGCTTCAGTAACCCACAAAGCTCAAGTTCATCCTCATGTAGGGCATTTAGTTCGTTCAAGCGGGAACAAACTGAAATGAAGAAAGAAAAAAACTCCCCCTCATCTTAGCTCACCCCTTCGCTCTCTCTAACACTTGATAATTGTTGACAATGTGTTATAAACTGATTTACACGCATTTAACAAAATAACAAAAAAAAAGAAACACTGCCAAAACTCACGCAGCGCCAACACCAAACAACGACGACGGCGACACTCGTCAGTGACATCGTTAGCAATGGGCAAAGGCAACGGCAACCGCTTAGATGTCATCGTTAGCAGGAGACGGGAATGGGTATGGGCATGGGTCGCGTGTGCCACGCGAGGGTGGCAACTGGGCAAGGGGGAAAATGATGATGTGGTGTGTGTTAATGAACTGCGTAACAATTAACAACAACAACAACAACAGAAACAACGGAGAACAACCGCAAGTTGTGCTCAACCAAAAGTCACTGGCCACGCTTCTCTCGAACTTGGACTCTGCGGGTACTTTTGCGGATTTATTGCTACATAATCGGACATACTCGTATGCTCGTACATCCAGTGGAACAGTGCAACTGTGGAAGTTGAGCTACTGATTATGCTGGTGGGCTCTGCTGGTCACTTTGCCTGGGCTTTGATCCAAATCAATTTAATTGAGGTCCAAGTGTTGGCCCTTGGCCTGGCTTAATTGTTGATTGTATGGCCAGTTAATGGTTACACATAGGGAACTACTGGTATCAGTGTGAAATCTGTTTGAGACTAAGGGGGTAGATCTTTCAGTGCGATCTTGAAAGGAAGTTGGGTTAGGGGCCAATTGTAAGAAAAGTGAAATAGACGGGCATAGGACTTTGGACTATGGAGAGTAAAGGAGAGCTGAAATAAAGTGAAAGGGCATTAGTCTGAATCGTTGGATCATATAGACATTTAAAGAATGTCCCATGAATTCATTGATAGTTACAAATTACTGTATCTACCGGGGGTGTCCCAGAAATCTCTACACTGAGAAAAAAAATTAATCTAAAATCCAGATTGAAAATGTCTTTTTCGAGAAACTTGCAATCTTATAAAAACAAGATTAAAAAACTTTGAAATGAGCTTAAAAATTCTTAAAAACAAGATTTATTATCTCGCAACTTTTCATCCATCCTACAGTTTTCTATAAAGCTTCAGTTTAAAAACTTTATGATATACATATATTTAGATATATTTTGTAAAGAAAATTACCTTTTGAGCTCACTTGGCTATTGGCCGTCAATTTAGAGGCGCAACCGATGCAGTATTCGAACTTAGCTGGCAGAAATCTCGGCTCAGCTACAAATATCTTAAATTTTTGCGACTGGTGGCGCCCTAAAAGTGACGGCACATACGAGTGAGCAAAGTATGCCAATGTCTGTGTTTTCAGACACCGGAGGTAAATAGTTAAAAACCCAGTAACGACGGGTAAAAAATAAACTTTTAATAAGTTTTCAGAAAGATCAAAATGTTAATAACTAAATCGAAATACAATAATAATCTCGATTTTAGATTAATTTTTTCTCAGTGCAGAAGTTCCAAAACTCAAGATTGTAATCCGGGTTCATTTAGTGGTAACTTAGCTCGGCCAGAATGTTAGGTTTCACTTAAAATATGCAGGTACTAAAAACTGTCCAAATCGAACAAGTTCTGAAAGTACTCCCATGGTCAGCCCCCTTCCACCCGATCAAAAAAAGGGCAAGAAATGGAATCGGAGCACCCCATAAATTTTTGTAATGTGAAACCCCGTTCCCACATTTGAAGGGGAAATATTGTCAGAAATGAAGTCAGAGCATCCAAAAACCTGTGACGTTGAGACCCTCAACAAATCTTTTAGCTTTGGTCAGCAAAGATAATTTCCTAACTAATTTTTTTTAAAGTCATCCTGAAAGGAAGGAAATTTTTGTTCGCATAGCCAGTCAACCAAACTTTTACCAAATCTCCACGACGAATATCGATCTTGGATGAGTCTTTTAAAATATTACGAAATTGCACAAATATGCGTAAAAGTGGTTAACTCTACATATGTATATATGTAAACAAGCTGACCCGGCATCCGTTGTTCTGCCATAAAAGTTCTAGTAAATTATTGTTTCTTTTTCGAATCACAATTTTTCTCGTCTCTGTGCGGTCGCCAACCATTGTTTCAGCAACAACAGCAGGATCATTAAATCTACGTGTTTTATCAGGTACGATGAGCAAGCCGTTCAATGATTCTGGTGGCGTCTCAATTTCCGGTAGTGGCACTTTTCCTGATGCGCAACAAATCCCTGGCATGAGAATCGGGACCTTATTTGTCCATAGCACTAATCAGGACTTCTGGATGAGCGGATTTGGTAATAAGGAACGAAGCAGATGTAAATGCAAAATGTACTTGTGGGCGTTGTCGGTCAATTGTTCTGCGTGTGTTAACATCTGTCCGGCGCACTTGTCTCTGCTCTTATTGTTGTTGTTGACTTCGGAAAGCTCGTGCCCCTTGTGATTGAGAAGAACGCAGTTGCGACATTCTTGATCTGTTCTTGCTGCCCTAACATTTCGCAAGTGTGTTGCTGCATTCGTTCGACGGCTCAAATATCCACCCCTACGTGTTGCTGATTCGATTTGATAGTTTAACCAAGCTTAAGCTCGAAATATCCAACAAAAATATGTTAAATGTTGCTATGGTATTCCCCTTTAAGGATTTAAAGAGAATTATAACTTAAACAACAATTAAAAATTTTTAGAGATTAAATTCGAAACTAATCTCAAAAAAAAAATTTTTTTTTTTTTTAAATTTGCCGATTTGATATGATTCTGACCAAGTCTACGCTCGAAATATTCAACAAAAATATGTAAAATGTTGCTATGATATTCCCCTTAAAAGATTTAAAGAGAAAAAAACCACTTAAAATTTTTTTTTTTTTAATTTGAGGTTTATAGATTTAATTTGCCTATAATCTTATCCCATATATTGGCAGTATATTTAACATTTTTTGGTTTTTGGGGCGAGAGCGCGTCCACTAAATGTTGTCCGATCACAGCCAAACTTTTTATTATATCAATTGGGACCAAAACGATAGTTTTGCCAACCCGGGGAAAAGCAAAAATCGGAATCTCATATATATTAAAAATTCTTCGAAAAAAATTCAAAAAATAAAATTTTTGGTCAAGTACGCTCAAAATTGACACTTATAATAAAATTTCGGATAGAAAAATTAAAAACAAATTTTTGGATTTTTAGAGATTAAATTTGAAACACATTTTCCATACATTTCCATATTTTTCCTCTAAATTTAACTAATTTAATAAGTAAGTAAAGTTCATGCCATGAACAGCTCTGTCGTCGATTTATAAGTGACCTCCTAGAGAAAATAAAAAACGAGAAAGGCAAAGCTAACTTCGTCTGTACCGAAGTTTTGATACACTTGAAATAGCTTGTCTCAACGGTTAGCGACTTCGACCAAACATCGCAGATCAGCTTAAAAACATTAAATATTACCCATGACCGACTTTGAGAGCAGTAATATTGAAACCAAAACAGTTTTTCTTACTAAAACCCATATTCCGAACAAACATTTGTATGGCAGCTACAAGAAGTAGTCGTCCGATCCGGTCGGTTCCGACATATTAGCAGCGTGCAGTAAAAAGAAGACTCTGTGCAAAGGTTCAGCTCGATAGCTCCAAAACTGAGGGACTAGTTCGAGTAGAAACAGACAGACGGACAGACGGACGGACAAAGCTTAATCGACTCAGCTCGTCATGCTGATCAAGAATATATTTGGTCGGAGATGATTTTTTTATGTTGTATTTTTTTTTTTATTTATTTCTTCCTTCTGGGATTCGAACTCAGGACCTTGGGGGACTAAACACTCGGCATGGCAAATTAACTCGCTGCACCATCGACCGCATGCGTGACAATGCCGCTAAGCTTTCAGCATGCAAAAAGCTGAGGCAACCAGATATTATTTTATCAGTGGTATTTTAACAATTATTCAAAAACATATTAATGGATTAACAAGTACCTAATAGCAACTCAAACATTTTCCGAAATTGACATTTAGATTTTTAGGTTAAGATTTTTTTGGAGCTATTCAGAGAATGCTTAAGAAAGCATTGTAATAAAATGAGCGATGGCACATCTTGTTTTTGAGATTTTTAATCTCATTTAAAGGTATTTCAATCGTTTTTGTTTAAGATTGCAAGCTTCTTCAAAAAATATTTTCAATCTAGGTTTTAATTGAATTTTTTCTCAGTGTAGAAAGGTCTTCTAAGAAAAGTTATTCAAGCATTCGCAGACCCATGTATTTAGAATTGTCCGAGTTCTCTAGGGGGTCAGTTTTAGTCAGACAAGATTAGTTGGAGCTGTTTGCATTGTAAACTTTGAAATGTCTTTGTCGCTTTCGTCTTTTAGTGCAGTCTGCTTAAGAGAAAATTAGAAGTCCACTTATCTCCAGTTGATTTTTACACATTAAATGATTGTATTATCATACTTAGCAAAACGCCACTCTACTCCCTTCATAAACATCCTGTTTCTTTTAAAGTTCATATGCCAAGATGTCAAGCTTGTTGCCATCATCGTCAACCTCAACCTCGAAATGAACTCACTTCCGTTTCGTGATCACAACTGGCTGATTGGAGCGGGTCCAGTCATACTTGTACGTACAGCTTCAAGTGCATTTCTTACTCATTCATAATTTCTTTTAATTGTGAGTGTACGCTGTAGTTCTTGTTCTGCTCTTACAATTGCCCCGTACTAGTTTCCATTCATGCATTCATACACTTATTTATTTATTATTTGAATTGGTTCCGTTGTGGTTGTTGTCGCTGTGCCGGACCAGAGGTCTGCCCTCGATGAGTGTGGCGTAAATTAACTTAATTGAAATTCGGGTCAACAGAGAGGCCAAGATAATGAAAGAAACTAATTAAAGAGAACTCTCCGCCAAATGCTGGCGATTTGTTGTTATTGCTTAAATATATTTTTCAAATATTTTCTTATTATTCGATTACATTATTTAAAAAATATTTGGAATTGTTATTTGTTGTTGCCCTCATGTGAACCCATCATCGTGACGATGTAGTCTAAGTGGGCAGCCACATCAGTTTCAATTAAAAACACATTTTGTGGTCAGTGTGTGGTCGATTGAGGTGACACGCCCGATATGTGTATGGAACTTGGAAGGTTTCATGGTGAGACTAGCTACTGATGATGTGGGTTTGGCCCGCTTCTGGGGGAGAAAGCCGAGAGCTGAATTTCAATCGATAATGTCAATATTTTTGCACTTAAATGAGTGGACTTGGAATGGATAGGTCAGGATTTAGCTTAGTTGATTTTATGTTTTTCTTCTAAGCCTCCATTTTCTGCTCTCTCTCTCTCTCTCTAACACCTTTTCCTCAACTTAAAGAATAAAAACCATATCCTTACTAAAACCCTTAAACCTTTTTTCCCTTTTGCCTTCTAAGCCTTGCACACAATATTGGTATGTATGTATAAAATATTTATGAAAGACCCAAATACTAAGCCTCTGACGATGGGTTTGAATCATTAACAGACAACCAGGAGCAGCCTGGGCAGTCTAAATGCTTGAAAAAGTGTAACAAACGGCACACGCACAACGCCAAAGGAAACGATCGCTCTCCTTGTAGTCGTCGCTGCATGCTGGGTAATCAGGCTTCTGCATCTGCACTGAACCGTAGCAGCCCGTACCAGGTTGCTCTTTCGACATCGTAATCCCTGCACTTAACCCAGGGTAATAAGATAAGTAAGGCAGAATCCGTTTTTCGGTTTGTTATTTTTGTAAATTGCATGTCGAGCACTTAAGCCAATTGTATCGAAGGATTGCTCGGAGGAGCTGGTTTTGCGCTTGAGCGCGTGCTACACTGCTAAAGTGATACAGTTAAGCAAATCCCTAATCCATATTTGCTCATGAACCAATTCGCACAATCAACCCACACACACACACACACGTCCATGTGCTTTAGCGACTTAGTCGTAGTCCCTGGGCTTAGGTAATTGAATCCCGTGTAGTCTGGATTCCAGAGATGTGTTAAGTATATAATGCGCTCATCCGATCTATTTCAAAAACAAACCAAGCCACCTAAGCCAAAGGAACAGGCAAGGGAATAGCGCTTTTGTTTAAATCATACACAAAGTTTTGTCCCTTCAGGCCCTTAAGTCGTTGCTTGGAAATTTTTATATGCAAAATATTGCTACGAAAATGGATTTAGGCCACGTAGCAAGAAGGCGATTTAACTCTTATGCAGCACTAAGCTGAGCATAAACCCCAAATATGTACATACAACCTCGTCCGTGGACAGATACATGCATACGTGTAGGAAATAGGGTTAGAGTTTGGACCTGGCTTAAATGAGCAGTGCAACGAGGGAATAGAACAAAAGTATACAAATAGAACTGAGTAGATTTAAAAAATTTATTGATCCAATCGTTACAATTCTTTAAAAACTTTCAAAATAGGCTTCTTCTGAGTCGATGCAGCGCTGCATTTGCGATTTCCAAGCATTAAAGGGTCAAGGAAGGCAATCTCCAGAATAGCCTTCGTCTCTAAATGCTTGCCTTGCAGCAGCCTTGTCAGGCGAGGAAACAATAAAAAGTCCGGGGGACACATCTGGGCTGTAGGGCGGCTGCGGAAAGTTGGGATGCCGGCCTTGGTCAGGTAGCTGTTCACAAGAAGTCAATTTTCAAGTTCACTTTTGGGACCATCTTCGCGCACATCTTGCGCATGTTCAAATGCTCCGTCACAATGTTATGAACCACAGATTTTGGTAAATTTAACATCTGGGCAATTAAACGAATAATTAGTCAACGGTCTGAGCTCAATACTGTGCGCACACGAGTCACATTGTCGGTGTGTTTTCGAAGTCGAAGGTTTTCCAGCACGGTCTTCATCGGCGACCTCTTTTCGGCTCTCAAAAAAGGCCTGGTGCCAACGAAACACACTCCTTTTTGCTAAGGCAACATCTGGGTAAGCCTGCTTGATCATATCAAGCGTCTCTGTCGCAGATTTACCGACAGAATTTAATTGCGTACCTCTTGCCGGCTTGCCCCACTCACAGAAACACGTCGTGCGAAAATGCCTGTCCTGACTCTCCAGATGCTCGGAGACTACTGACCAGCCGCTCGTTCGTTAGCTGTTAGTCGGTCCTATTACTTTCCGGACAAACCCTGTAATGACCAAATCAAAACTTCGTGTTTGGTTTTTCTGTAACTTCTTTCAATGCATCTTACATTAAATTAAATTTCGTTGGAAGAGGTTACTTAATGTGGTACAAGATCTACAAATGTAAACGAACCTCGCACAACACACATTTATGCAAATAACTTGTAAACCTGACGTACTGGGGGAAAATGGACAATTGATTTGAATTCTGCGACCAGAAATACATATGGAAAGCTTTCTATCTTCTTGATTGCAAAGGTTGGCCTTCTTTTTTAAATCTTTTGTAATTGTTCAACACAGAGATTGAAATCGAAAGGAATAACGGTTTGGGTTACGGTTACTGTTTTGGCCGATCGTTTTTTTCCGGTTACGGTTATATTACGGTTGTGGAATATCGTTTACGGTACTGGTTACGGTTATTAACCTAATTCTGTTTCGGGGTTTGGTTACGGTTACGGTTATTAGTATGAAATATAAACTTTACAATTCATGCAGACAAAAGCGGGGATTCATTATAACTCCTGAAAACAATCGCTCAACTCTTATTTGTGTGGGTGGTTCTGCTAGCAAAACTTTTGATAATTTAAAAGGATCTGGAAATATTGTTTCATTTTTTCCGACCGTTCCAATATGTGTCCGCTGTCAAGCCATGTTTTTAATAAGATGTCAGATTGTTTTTAATTGGAACTGCTGGAAATTTCCGACCAACTTGGATGTGGACTGTTTTCCCCTGATAAATCAATCAAATTATGGTTGTCCAACAATGTAATACAGTTAATTTTCTGCTCGGCAGATAAAGACACATTACCTCGGATCAAGAAATATTGCACATAGGTAAGCATCATTCTCGAACAGACTTGGTTCTCTAAACTCTAACTCGTGAGACTATAGTTTGGTCAATTCTAAGTTGTTTTTGATTTCAAATTAACATTGAATCCAGATAGAACCTAAGAACAAATCAGACAGCATCCAGCGAATATCACAAACATATGAATATGGAAAGATGAGGAGGGTAAAGATTTTGGTTAGCTGCACACACTCTTTCTCGTTCGCTCTCTTTTCTTTGTTTCCGTCAACAATAGTGCGGCACAATGTATGCATGTAAAATGTTCATTGTGCATACATCAAATTTACTTCAGTGCCGGCCGTTCAAATATCAGTGTCAGAGAGAGAAGGGCATAGTTTTTGTCCTCTCCATTTGGCTTGGTCTAGACCAGAGCCACCACCATATACCAGGCCGAGCCACTCATGTTTTTATAAACGCACCGCTTATGGTTGTGTGAATCGGTGAACACAGAATTCCTGATGTTTAGGCTGTAGTCTCTGTCCTGTACATTACCCCGGCACTGATCTATGTTTATTGAAATTTTTACTAGTATAGTAAAACCGAAATAACCCGTATATTTGGTTCGGTTGGGTCAAATTTTAAAGTGTTTTTAGCGGTTAAGGTTTACGCTTTCGGTTACGTTTTTTATCTCTGGTTCAACACATTTGGTAAAACTTTTGTTTTATAAAAAATGTCCACAGCATACTATGAGGAAATGTTGATTGCTCAGGGATGATTGCCCAATAATATCATCACCTAAATTCTTTAAGCCAAACAAGAAAAATAATTTATTTCCCAATTTTGGATATTAGACCAGCGGTGGGCACGTAATTTGAGTTTGGGTGCATTCCAAGACCGACAGAAAAAACAACCGTTATCAGCGAGGCTCGATTGCGCACACTGCACCAGTAGCGCCCTCTGAGTGTGCGCCTTGAAGGTGCCGTGTGGCGATTCGCATGGAATAAGTTTATATTTTTCAGCTGTTACCATTACTTTTATTAATTGTATATTTTTTATTGGATTCATTGACTTAGGAACAACATTTGTATAATTAAAGGATCTTGAGGTTATAAATCGGACGTACGCCCATGCCTTTGTACAGAAGAAATTCGTCCTTGAATAAAATTGGTTTTTCCGCCATATCTTGGAAATTGAAACTATAAATTGTATTTAACTTTTCAACTCGTATTCAGCATAAAAATAAAATTTATAGAATACCCACAAATGGTCCCTTTATTGTACACCTTTGTAACTTGTATAAAAATTAGTATTTTCAGAGATCGAATGATTGCACAAATGGAGATTCAATAAATGGGGTATTCGGGATTAAAATATTATTAATTTTATTTTCGACATGTAGCTAGCGTATTCCTGTATCAAAACTGTTGTTGTTGATTGTTATTGCCTTCGAATTCATTTTATAAAATAAAAGCTTGATATTTAATAAGTATTTTTTTACAACAGATTCGTTGCTCCCTTTACCCATAAACCAATCACTAATATGCATCTATAACTCAACTTATCGACATCCTCATTGCTAAATGAACCTTCATCGTTAACTCATAACTCGCTCAACTAGTCAACTCATTACACACTTTCCCCCTGCCCACCTCCTGGCTGCTTTGGCACCCCATAAAACTGCCAGCTAATCGTTTCAATAACATGATTTACCAACATGAAAACTACCAAACACACAACACACACACACTACACACCCAATAATTTACAATTATTGAAATAAAAAAAGAACTGGAGAAAAATATGATAATTGCTACCGTTCTTTCGCTCTCTCTCTCCCTCTCTCTTCATCGATCTATAGCTCTAAGCGTACGAAGGAGATTAATCTACTAACGATGATATTAATTATCATTTCGTTTACAAATCGAGAAAAGCGCACTATTTATGATATGGCCCGGGCTTGTTATTCTTTTTCCATTTCTTGTTGATGCTCCCTTTTTCTCACATGTTTCACTCCAAACTCCGCACACAGACACATGGCAAGTGATCAAAGACGCCAAGCCGCTTCCAAGTGAAATTTGAAATGAAGACATCAGCATAGAAAAGAAGAAAATTTCCAAACAACGCCTCGCTCGTTGTCGGTTCCCTTTTTTTCCCGTAAGGTTCTCATCTTTCAAATTGAAGATCTCCCGTCTTCTTCCATAGGCATATTAGTTGAAAAATTGTATAACAAAAGTTAAAGAAAAATTGTGGTAGAAAGAGAGAGATGGAGAGAGAGCCAAGTGTGCTTAGACAATAGCCTGGCTGGACCCCGGGAAGGAGTCGAAAATATCGAAGGTATCCCTATGCATATAGTACCTGCGGTGCCCAGCACTCGCTCACAGCTGGAGTTGTCACTGGGCATGTAAAGAGCCAACAAAATTGAGACAACAACAAAAGTCAATGGGTGATGGCTCTGTTTTTTTTTTATTTTTGGGATATTGTTTTTGTTCTTTTTGGGAATCATTTTCATGTTTGCCGCTGGCTTGGCTAGGCAAAATAACTAATTAAGTCATCAGCGGGACAAAACAATTATGGAAAGGGAAGCTAAAGAAACGGATTAAAGTTTTTTAATAATTTCAGCTTGGAGGTAAACCCTTTGAAACGTTTATTCGTAGAATATTTCAATTAGACGCTCAATAATTTTTAATATTTTCAGTAAATATTGCTCATTTTTTAGACTTTCTATAGGCTATAAATGTTTCGGAAATATTTTCTTTAATAATGATTTTTCAGTGAAATGATTTGGGCATTTACGCAAACTAGTCTCTCAGCTTTAAAGCTATCAAGACGAAACTTTGTACAAGTCTTTAAGGAACTATATCTTATGCTCCTAGGACATTGTTCGAATTTTTTTTTTAATGTTAACGTTCTCCTTCAGCTTTCATAGTATACGCTTCCCAGATTGGAAGTTTTTGTCAAAATCGTCTAATCTTCCTAACTCGTCTTTTTTTCCTACTCTTTTTAAAACTAAGTCGTTTTCTTAGTATAGAGATGCGAGCTGGACTTTCAATTCCTATCTCGAAGGCGTCTTCCATCGATGGAATTAGAGGTGAGAGAGCCGTGCAGTTGCATATGCAGTGTTACAGGGCTCCAGATTTCTTGCCTTTCTTACAGTTTATGTCTTTGGGGATGCCAAATCTGATCGGGTGTGCGGGCCATGATGTTTTATACGATTACATCGATCTAATCTCCGCTCAGCTGTCAACGAAAATACTTCTTGGATCCATCTATGAAGATATTAATTTTGCAAATCTAGTCATACGCCGGTGCTAGTCGTCTAGATATCATCATTGATATCATGTTAGTTGTCCGAGGAACTGACTTCTACTCCTGCTTAACTATGGCCGCAGCCGTTCAATGTCAGGTTACATGTCATGCCCAAGCATAACGCTGCTTGCTGAGCGGTTATTTGTGCTTCGATAGCTGGGGAGTCAATTTAAAGCAAAGGGGTCCAGAGCCAGCTTACAGCTGCGTAGACTCCAATACAAATAAGAAGAATATTTCTATTTATCTGATGCACACGAAATCATTCGTCGCCAACAACAAAATCAACACTCAGAAAATTATTATGTCTTAAATGCATTTCTTTTAGGGCTGTTGTCACCCCTGATTTGTAATTCTCAGGCTCGAATTCCTTCATAATTAAAATAAATGCGGCAACTAAAGTTTCCGCAGCAAGTGAATTATTTTAATGGTAAATTTTACTGATGCAAAATAGCAAAATATATTTATTTTTTGTATCGTGCGAAGTACAATTTCAATGGTGCAATGCTACTGCAACCTGCAGTTTCAAAATCAACAACAAAACACTTACACAGAGATTACACAGAGATTACACCAGAGTTACTATTTGTAAAAATAACTTTACGAAAAATGCAGTAAACCAAACCAGAACAAATACATGTAACAATTCTTCCCAATACAACTTACTGTAAGAATGGGTAGATTCACCAACAAAAATTGTTCCTGTCCGTAAGAAGTAAGAAAGTAAAAGGCGTCGTTAAGTAAGAGACTGATAGCAGAAGAACTTAGAATCCAAAAATGATAAACTGAGTTGGGAATTAAAGGAATTATATTAAGAGAGGCTGGATATAGATCGATCCAGAGCTAGCTACGCAGTACAAGTTGTGGGACATGGATTGTTTGATTAGCGGACACTTAAATTGGCACAGAAAACACCAACATACTGCCTCATACAAGAAACTGGACTTACATTATATTTGAGAAATAAACAGAAAACACTATTTGACTAAATGACGAAAACAAATTACCAAATAAGTTGTCTTAAACCGTTATAAACCTATAACATTTACTGAGGTAAATGCAAGCACCAACTTATCAGTAGAAAACAGACCGACAAAAGCAAGCCCGAAAATTGGAGTCTAGGTGTAATTTGCCCAGCTTGCGTCAACTACCATCGGATCAGTTTCCTTCCCATTGCATATAGGATTTGGTCGTGCATTATTTGCGAACGGTTAACCATCAGTTTTGCTTTAGACCTGGTAAATCCACCACAGACCAGATAATCACATTGCGACAAATGCTGGAGAAGACCTATGAGAGAAAAATCAAAACTTACCATATTGTTGTTGATTATAAACCGATAAGGTCAAGGTTCGTTGAAGACCTACTTCTACTTTTGGTATACCAGCAAAGTACGTTCGACTTTGCATGATGACGTTGAGAAGCACGCAAAGCTCTGTTAAAATAGAAAAGAACCTCTCCGAACCATTTGATACCAAAAGAGTTTTTAGGCAGGGCAATACCCTATCGTGTGACTTCTTTAATCTGATTGAGTATATACTGCGCCAGTGCCCCCATGATAAGGAAAGAAGAAGAAATGCATTACCACGTTAGGAGAATTATTTAACGTTACCAACAGGAAAATGTGGGGAATAAAGATTCAGAACTGACTTCGCCGACTAGAAGAGTGGAACAGACACAAAATTTACGAAAGATATATTAACTTCTCCAGAGTCTATAAAAATTTCGACCAAAGCATTGAAAATAGTTATTTTAAGGACAATTATAATAGTAACAAGATAAAATGGGTTTTCAAGTCAAGATGCAGTCACATAGCCTATTTACACCAAAGAAATGAAGCTTTATTTCTTGAAATGTAAAGAAATGAAGAAAGTGATGTCATTCTTCTATACAAATTGTGGTTTTATTTTGGCCTTCATTTCTTAAAAACGAAAGAATTTTGTAATTTTTAAAAAAGTTCTTGCTACTCTCTGGCATTACTCGCTACTCTCTGGAAACAGTAAGTGTTATCACCTATAACACAGGCCAACAAAATGACCAACTTTGTGAGGTGCAGCCCTATTGATTTAAAAATATGATAAGTTTATGCTCACTGATCCCAAAACTGGTTTCGGTTTAGCTCCATCAGCTCTTGATTCCAAGATATGGCGGGAAAACGAAAAGGTTGAATTTTTGGCACTCTAGGACTTATGGAGGCCAACACTAGGCATAAATATGTGATTATGAGCTATTTGCGATAAAGTACATATCAATGAATTTTTAAAAATTCAAAGGCTCCAATAAGTTCCGCTGGAAAGTGTCTAATTTGGTCTTTAAAACAGACATCTTTCGATTTGCATTTTTTATCAAAACAAATCATCCGTTAAGCTTCGGTTAATTGATAATTATTTTCTCCATCTGAGCATATGGCCAAACATATGATCTAATTTTGTGATTTTTATGGCATTCAAATCAGTTTATTTGGCAAAGTTATAGCCTGCTAAAGACATATTTTAAATTATGGGAGGAAAACTAGATTGTCACTCTAAATCTGTATAGGAACTGTAAAGAGGCTACTTTGTATGTTTACATGTAGATGACAAACTCTATTTTGAAAAAAGTAGCCTTTTCACAGCTCCTACAAATTTTTTACTAACAATCTAGTTTTCCTCCCATAATTTTAAATATGTATTTTGTCTTTAACAGGCTATAACTTTGCCAAATAAACTGATTAAAATACCATAAAAATCACAAAATTAAGTCATATTTTGGTCTATATGCTCAGATGGCGAATATATTAATCCAAGAACCACGCTGGCCTGAACGGGATGATTTATTTTGATAAAAATGCTATAAATCGAAAAATGTCTGTCTTTAGAGATCTATTTAGACACTTACCGCTGTACTTATGTAGCGCCTTTGATTTTTAAAAAATGAAATTTGAAATTTAAAAAGTATGCGCAATTTTATTTAATATACAAATTCGTCAAAAAAGTTGTGTATATAACTTTCTGCTGATAATTCAGGGCGATAACAATGCGTTCGCCCTGCGACATTGCTGTCATGACGAGTGTGTCATTTGCTTTGTTAAATATTCCCTCAAGACTCAGTGAGTTTGAAAGTGGCTCCTGTTATTTAAAGCAAACTTATCAGTTTTTGACAAAATTTCGCTGTGAATGTCAAAAAGATGACAAATTTTTATACTCTGTACCGAAGGTACATAGAGTATAATAAGTTTGTGCAAAAGTATGTAACAGGGAGAAGGAATCACTTCCGACCCTATAAAGTATATATATTCTTGATCAGCATCAACAGCCGAGTCGATATAGCCATGTCCGTGTCCGTCCGTCCGTCCGTCTGTCCGTCCGTATGAACAAACAGATCTCAGAGATGGTAAGAGATAGAGGTTTGACATGTATGGGACAAATGTTTCTTATACTTGCAGGCAGATCAAGTTTATTTTCAATTTTTGCCACGCCCCCTCCCGCCCCCGCAATTTTGAAAAAACGTCATATCTCCCACAGTTTTGTAGATAGATGATTTGTACCTTCTAGAGATAGTTAGTCATTAGCAATATGTATCAATTTGCCGAAGAAATGATAAAGATCGGATGAGCGGTTCTCAAGTTATGAGCAAATAAGTGAATCACCCCCCCCACCCCCTCCCACCCACGCACAACCAACGCACAATCTTAGATAGAGAGAGAGAGAGAGAGAGAGAGAGAGAGAGAGAGAGAGGGAGAGAGAAGGAAACTCAGAGATGAGCGCAGCAGCAGCTCTGCATTTATCTCTTACTCTAGGTACAGAGTATAAATATAGTCGGGCTTGACCGACTTTCTCACTTGTTAGAAATGAAAATGATAAGAAATGAAGCCAGTATATATACCCAAATGAACACAATCCAGACGAACCAGAATGAAGTTGAAGAACATTTTATATGAATATGTCCTTTTTTAAAACGAATCCGCCATAGATGTTTCAGAAAACAAACCCTTAGCCTTAAAGAAATAATAGACGTCTTGAATCTTCTATATTCTAAATATCGCTCAATTATTACAAGGCATAATCCAAAAAACACGATTTTTAGCTTAATGATGCAGAAATATTCGCTGTATCGTGTTTTGTAAAATTCTCATATTGATATGTTTTATACTTTCGTTGCGGAATGAAAATATGCCGCTATTTCCATTTTACAGATTCATTTTCATGTTAGGGCAAGAGCGTCATATTTCAGTTGTTCTGCAGTCGTTATTGCTCAAAGATTTTTTGGCATTCAGCTAAAACATCCACATTTTAAAATGTTATATTGAGAATTTTTATTTTTTAATATTTTACCAGATTAACTCGAAACTAAAAGAATTATTTTCTCATGGCTAAATCGATTGAGAACTTTAAACGCGTTTATCATAAAATGGATTTTTTTGAAGTGTGCCAGTCTTGAAATAAGAGAGCGATGTGAAGAATATAGAAGATCAAATCAAGGCAGTAAAATCTAAGTCTTTGGACCTTTTTAAAAGAGTATTGTTTTTCTGCTGATAAATATGAAACATGAAAAATATCTTCAGAATGTGCGGTGGGCAACCGCATAGCCCGCCTTACCCGCGCAACCCGTCCCGTTATTTCTCTTAACGCAATAGATTTTACAAAAACCAAGAGTTGTAGCAGCAGTAATCCTTCCCGTTATTATGGTGCGCAACGCAGTTCTAATTAAATTTTTGCAAGGTATGTATCTGTGATGTATTTTAATCCTTCTCCCATATATAAACCAAATATTTAACTGCTTTACGAGACACAAATAAACTGTACCAAATCGGTTCTAAAGGGTTCAGTTCTAATCAGGATTCCATCATTAGGTCAAACACAAAATTTTCCAAATGCCGACTTTTCTTCTCGCCTCCAACCGATTATGCCCAAGGTATATTTATTTGACTTTGTCCATAAATTCTATGTCACGATACCTTCCCCCGCTGAAAGTGTAAAATTTTTAAAAAACAACACATATATGTAAATTTTCATTTAAAATTTTAAATTTATTTATAACATTGATTATTTTGTTTTTCTTGTGTTTTTTAATAAATATTGTATATACAAATAACAACAATAGGTGTAGCCAAACTACAAAGCCCCATCCTTCTCCCAAAAAAACTATACAAATGGGCGGCGGAAGGCCTTTTAGTAGCTAGAAAGCGAACCTTCTCAAATAGTTAGTCGGCTTTCCAGGCCGACCATCAAAGGCCCAAGAAATTGGTTTGCTAAATTGGCGAAAATTTAGACGTCAGATTTGGTTGTGGAGGCTTAGCTAAAGCCTTGTCCCGTTGATCCAAAGCGCGCTCGCTGGGCGTGTTCTAAGCCTAACTCATTTAGCTGGAGGGAAATTTGCCAAAGAACTGCATGCGCTGGAACAGCTCGGCACTCAGCTGCGGTGGATAGCCCTGAAGTTGGGGATGAGCGGGAGCGGCGGCCTGTGGTGGCGCCTGATATTGCAATTGAGGTGGCTGCTGTCCATAGAAGGCGGCCGGATTCATGCGCTGATACAAAGCGGCGGCGGCGGCAGCTGCAGCAGCACCCGCAAACGGCATACCAGGATAACCATAGGCAGCGGCAGGACCTCCGCCGTACATGGGTGAGAAGATGGCCTGACGATAGGCAGCCAAGCGGGTGCGACTTGCGCCGGGATTCTTGCGACGCAGCTTGCCAGTGGTCTCGCCAATGAAAACCTCTTCGGCCGAGGGGTCCAAAATCCAGTAGTTACCCTTGCCGGGATCATCATAGCTGCGCGGGATTTTGGTAAAGCATTTGTTGAGGCTCAGATTGTGGCGAATGGAGTTTTGCCAGCCCCGCTTGTTGGCCTTGAAGTAGGGGAACCGATTGATCAGGTACTGGTAGATGCCATTCAAAGTCAACCGTTGTTCGGGACTATCCTGGATGGCCATCATGATCAAAGCATTGTAGCTATAGGGCGGCTTCTTGTTGTCACTAGTGGCCGATGAGGAGTTCATCTTCTGTTTCTTGCTGGGATTGCTCTCACTGTCATCACTCTCCTCTCCCTCCAGCAGCTGATCATCTTCATCATCGAACTCCACATCCAGTTTGTCGTTCGACTCGGCTGCACTGCTCATGGGAGTGCTGGTGCGAGAGGGGCTATCAAAATCCTCGGAGGCGGACAGTTCACCATCCGAATTGGAATATGGATGCACATACTGGTGATGCACTAGCTCTTGTTTGATGATGGGTTGAATGATTTGTGTGGTTGGTTTTTTGGCCAAGATGGCATCGATGGAGAAATTGCTTTTGAATTCCATTTCGCAGACACTTTTCACCATTGTTCGTTTGTTTGTAATTGTTATTTGGAATGTGGTTGGTTTTTTTTTACAGTGTTCACACACGTTGCTCTCTGAGGAAAGATGTTTGCTGGGCAAGGCGTAGCTGTATACTGACTCACCACTGTCAACTGGCTGGCTATTTATACGCTGGAGAGCGCAACTAAGCCACACCAAGAGCATGCGCTGTTGCAGGCCACCAAACCCAGGGGATGGCAGTGAGAGCGAAAGAGGGTGAGTGCAAGGCAGCTACCTGCAAACAGACTCCGCCCTCTGCTCGAAACCAGTTTGCAGTCATTTTGTTCCACATTTGGTTGCATGGTTTCTGCTCTGTTGTTGCTGTTGCTGGCCTTTGGCTCTCTCTTTATTTTGGAACTTGTGGATGTTTATTTGCCGTCTTTAGCTGCTTCGGCGTCAAAATATCTATTACATCCAATCCAAACAGGGGTTGGCTACGCTTTTGCCTCGCTCTCTCCCTCTCCCTCGCACACGCAATTGTTTTGACAATACCAAAAACACACAAGTTTTGCACTTTAATCAAACGATCCAAATCCAACCGTATCTACTGCTCTCGTCCTGGCCAACATTCGTGGAATTATTTCGCTTAATCCAGCCAAAAACTAGTACAAAGGATTACTTCAAAATCCTTGATGGCTTATGATTTTCAACAGCTCAATGGAGCTCAAGTGAGGCGGCAGGTAATCCCTTTCAAAAAAGGGTTAATTCGGGATTTGTTCTAGTTTCTTGAGACCAGATTTGCATATACACGCGAATTAGTTCTGGAATTCCGTGGAATTTATTTTGGTTGGATCCAAATAAACATTTGTGTGTAGAGTTTTGATTTTCTCAGATTTGTCAAGGGGTTTGAGAAGAGATTTAAGTGGAGAAATCCATGAAAATGTTTGCACAATAATCTGAAAGTTAGGATACGCAGGGTATTAATATCCACAAGGGAGAGACCAAAATCTTTAAAATTAAAAAAAAAAACGTAGAACTTTTTAGCGGGCTCGACGCAGTTGTTAGAAACTAAACCTAAAATAGTTTGATTAAAAAAAACAACACCCCCTTTGATTGCTTTGGACAATTCAAACAATTGGCGCCTGTGTTAGATGCTGGAAAAGAATTTCCCCCACCATCAACAGAAGGGCCGATACGGGGCATGCACACACACTCAAAGCTTTAGTAAATTTGGCGTTTGATGCTGATGTCGGATTTTGCTACAATCCTGCCTTTGGGATTCCCAAGCAGTCATATCAGTTCTGTCATGAGGTACCTTCTGCCATCTCATTGAAGTTTGTCGCAGACTGCTGAAGATTAAATTGGTATTCATGAAATAGCTATACAGTCAACCAGCCTCCTTTGTGGTGTTGTGCGTGTCTTGTGTTAGAAAAGTTATGGATAAAATCAGAACTTAATGACCTAGAGCCTGCTAAAAAGTTCTACGATTTATAATCAAAAAGTCACTAAAACAATCACTTTGTGATTAAAAAAAACTTAAAAAAAAGCGAAAAATTAAAGATTTAAGCATTCCGAACAGCTTGTAGGACACTGAACAAAGTGTTTTTTGATGCTAAAATTGAGGACACACTAGAGACCTGTCAAAGCCGGAATTTTATATTGTAAATTAAAAATTCACTGAAAGTATCCCAAAAGCGTCATATCCTCGGTATGAGAAGTTTTCAACTTAAATCCAAGTTCGTCAGCAAATCTCTTGGTTTTTTTTTCAAAATGACATGGAAAAATGTTGAAGTAACAGTTCAATCACATTTTGCTAGGTGACCACAAGCTGATGATATATAAAGTTCTAATGTCTGAAGAGTCCTTCTGAGATTCAGGATTGAAGCATTGACATAAGAAACATAGTTAAGAAACTTAGATAAGAAACTAAGCTATGAATTGTGCGACTTTTAATAATGTCTCGCTGTCTCTATCATATTGAAGCTTTTATAATGCTCCAATAATTTAAAGCAGAAATTCCTGGGTACTCTAGACCTTTTTTTTTTTTGTACGAAAAATTTAAGGTCATATGGGCGCCCCTCGATTCGTAAGTTAATGAGTTACATATATTTAAATTTAAAAATTTATTTTTTAAAAAGGCCCCAAGATGGTTTATAAGTTTTCAGTTTTTGCTCAAAGTTGGAAAATATTATTATCAAAATCGCAATAAATTGAAAATTTTTAAAAAAATTGATAACCCTTCGCATGTTACACAGCCTTCATTGTTGAAGCTTTGATGTAGCTTGAGGCTAATGTGTAGTTTTTCGTTTAAAGTCACGGCCTCGTCGCGCCCATTAAAACTTAAATTTATTTATTTTCGTTGGAAATTTTATTATCTATAATACTCAGCTCTATAAAATTTCAATTTTTTCTGTAAAAAAAAAGCACAATGTATGCACATGTTTTTCGGGACCAACAATATGATCAAAAAGTTTTTCGACGATTTTTTTTAATTCCTGAAGCCCTTTCGCATTTTTTGCTGCAAAAGTTGAGTTTTTTAGAAGACTGTGTAAAAAATTTAGTCACTGAATAAACAGGCGTATTTCGGATTTCCGGTACTTCGCAGGCTGTTGAAACACATAAGCTTATTGAATGACTCTGCTGTTTTTCACATATCAATGCTTGGACTCCCTTTTGGTTACCAAAAAAGTTGAACTTTTCGTAGTATCAGCATCTAAAGCTGAAAACAGAATTTTCAGAATTAATTCGAACAGTATTTTTTAACTGTTAAACTCACATTCCAAAGTTTTTCGATCATAAATTTTTTTACTGCTGATGCCTTTTTTAAATAAAACGAGAGCGTAAGTTAAAGTCGGCTCTAACCGACTTCGATATACCCGTTCCTCATGAAAAGTAATGTTTTACAGCGTTCCGGCGTTCCTGAGGGTGAACATCCGTAAAGTATGCAACATTTGTTACCTATTTACGATCTTGATAAAAATTTCAGGGATTATAGCAATTGCTAATATAAATTTAAGTTATAAATTTGAACTCGATATTTTAAAAAATGTGGGAGTAATTCAAAAATATTTGTCGTGGGGTCGTGGGTGGGCGTGGCAAAAATTTGGAACAAACTTGATTTCGTTCCAGACAAAAGGAGTCAACATGTCAAGTTTGGTTGCTCTAGCTCTTCTAGTCTCTGAGATCTAGGTGTTCATACAAACAGACGGACAAGGCTTATATCGACTCGGCTGTTGATGCTAATCAAGAATATATATACTTTATATGGTCGGAAATGATTCCATCTGCCTGTTATATACATTTGCCCGACTTTAGTATACCCTTCTTACTCTTCGAGTAACGGGTATAAATATTTTCCAGCTAGTTCTACATAAAAATGACGTTTAGACGTAAGATAAAATTGCATTCCTTCCTATCCAAGGAGATTTGTTTCAGAACAATCGTTCTCATTACTAGAAAATCGGGAAATTTTTAAGTTTGTTTTGTAAGATTTTTCAAGATGTTCCTGTTTATTTTAGTTAAAACGTACTTAAGTCGAGTTGGTCTGTTCTAAATATTTGTATTTTTTATTATTTCCTAACTATTATAAATATATTTATCAGGAATTTTTAAAAAAATGATAAAAAAAACACTTTTTTAAATACACGGAGAAAAAATCAATCTTACAGTACCCTCATAACTCAGGTGTCATTTTTTAAAGGTTAACAACAACTTTAATTACACAAAAACCATGAGTGATATCAACAAGTGGTAATTTTTACATGTTCGATAACTAATCGGTTAAATTAAACTTTGTTTAATTTTTATTTTGAAAAATATCCCACGTTTTGTAGTGCTTGACTTCAGAGAGTTAGTTAGTTGTATTCCTGTTTAAAGTTAACCAAAAAATTAAAATCGTACGTGTTTTTGAGAACGGATTGTCTGAAAGTGAAAATGAAAACGAGGTTTTCTTTGTGTTTCAATTTTTGCAACCATTTTGTAAAAAGTGGTTCTGAGATAGTCGCATTAAAAGTTTTGAAAACTTTTTCGATGAAATAAAAATTATTTTTGATAGATTTAAAACATGGATTTGATGCATTTGATATTTAGTTTTCACCGAAAAAATTTTTAAAGTCGGTTAATTTTTAGTTCTCACCGAAAAATTATCAAGGTCAAATAATTAGTTAAAAGAAATTTTGTCAAAAAAAAAGAAAATATATGAAATTATTAAAAAAACGAGGGTCGAGGAACAATTTCTTTATATTTATAAGAGAGCCAGAAAAAAATTATTTTGTTATATTTCTGTAAAACATATAGTCAGATCTGCTTAAAAGTTTTAGAGAATGTTTATAACATCCTAATAGAAAGTTTAAGCAAATAAATTAAAAAAATATGGGCTATTCGTCAAAAACAAATTCTTGCAGCTATACGAAGTATTCTCCGATTTTAATCGACTCTCCAAAATTGTGTTGTACTCAGACTCGTCATGCTGATCAAGAATATATTATATATAAAAATTTTCTGCAGGTAACAGTATTCCCACATTCCCTCATTTTGTAAGATATCGAGTTCAAACTTATAGCTGAAAATTTGAAGCACACACGCCAAGAAATTGAGAGAAGCTTGGTACGGCCTCTTTAGGGCTGTATACCCAATTTTTCATTTACATGTAGTAAATGTATGTTGTAGTTCGCAATAACTATAATCCCCTAAAATTTACATCAAGATCGGATAATAAATAGCCGAGTTAAAAAATGTTGCATACTTTTCGGATGTGCCCCTCAGGAACACTTTTAAACATTTTTTCACATGAGTAACGGGTATATTGAAGTTGGTTAGAACCGATTTTAACTTACGCTCTCGTTTTAGCTGGCATCGTAAGTCTTTTTCAGCTCAATTCAAGAACGTTTGTGCTTTTTTTGTATAGCATTAACAGTCGTTTTTCGATTCAAGAACGTTTCTTACTTATTTTAAGTACACCCAAGAACAAAACATACTTAAAATTTGAAGGTAAAGATTATATTCCGATCTAGGACTCAACCAGCCGGTTTTTCATCAGTGTAATTGAGTCGAGTTGAGTTGTGCTCACGTCAAGCACTTAAGTAAACATTTTTGAGGAAATTTCGTTCTTATTTTGAGTTTAAGGAAACTTATTTCCTTTACTGTTTTTTTTTCCCTCTGTGCAAAATATTGTTCAAACCTTTACTTCGATTCGATGATAATTTTAATAAATTTACATGAAAGCTATAGACTAAGTGCACATTCTCTTCTTTTACCTGCTTCACCAGAGCAGCAGCCTAATTCTAAATCTAGGCTCATAAAGGCGCATCATAAACTTAAGTCCGGTCATAATGTTCAATGCCTACCTAAGAAGTTAAGAAGCGGGGATTCATTCAAAATCTAGGATTGCGAGAAGATTTATCAATAAAGCAAGGTTTGAAAGAAAGTTAAGTCCTTTCTTTCGAACGGCCCACACAATTCCACATGTCGCACTCGATGCATAAAAAATCAGTTAATGTCCGCGTCCAGATCTCCGTCTCAGTCATCGATCGATCATGGCCATTGTTTGCGCATGAAATCGTGATGAGCCTGGTCTCGGAGGGGAAGAGCACTAGCCTGCTCGATAAGACAAAAGACACTTTGCTACAGGGCGAGTGTGGGCGACTGTCGAGCGCGACAAATGCAACGAATGTCCTTTTTATCACAGTATCCTGCTGTTGACAGGATGCCTGCCAGGCATTTCCATACGGCCAGACACGCTGTTGACAGGCATTGTGTGGGCCAGAAAGGGACCAGGCAAATATCGCACATTACGATCAATTATGAGGCTGAATAGTGTCCAGCAGTGGAACGAAACTGACGTCGTCGAAAGTTTGCAGAAATTTTTGGATAAAATTGACAAAAATCTTGTGGCGTTAATTGAGAATTACATGGACATTGTCTGTGGCCACGCTGTGTCCTCTACTTGGAAATGCAATTCGCTGAGGTTTTTTTTTTATTCAACGGACCCGGGGCGTTGGCCCAGCCTTGTGAAGCGTGAAACGTCCTCCTCTTGTGGCTTGGCAATGAAACCATAATGTTAGTCAGCGTGGAGTCCGGGAAGGTCCTGATCATTACTAATCAGTTGACCACATGGTTGCCATAGAGTGGAACAAGGTCTACAATTAAGCACGCTTGAAATGAAGAATCGAATTAAAATTCTTCCGCTTGGGAGATGCAGTTTACACCGAGGACTCCCTGATCACTGTACTATTTGTCAGGTTTTTTCGGTTTGATTCGGCTTGCAATCCTGGTATCTTGGGGCAGTCGACTTTAGGATCTAATCCCGGAAATCCCCCTAGTCAAAATTCAGCTACCCATGTCCATCCAATGTGGCACATCTAACGGAGCGTAGAGCTAGTGTTAGTCTTGGTGAAACCCATCAGCCCCACTACAATAACAAGGAAGTACAAGTGCTCTTGCTCTTTGTTTTCGAAAACAAATTTCCCTACATACTCGACGTACATACGTACTTATATGTATGTGTATACATTTTATATGTTTTTATGGCATGTTTTTGTTAGAACAATTGAAAAAATAAATTGACCGAAAGTCAAGTACACACAATGAAGACGTCAGCGCTGTGGGTTATTAGAGGATTTCGGCATGCGGCATTCCGTCTTTGATATCTTAGACAACTTGACAAAACAATCAAAGCAGCCAGCCAGCAAGCGGCCAACTACTCCCTCCCGTACACATGTTCAAATGGCTGTCTATTAATTTGCGCCATAGTTTACTGTCATTGTTCTCCCTATTTTCATTTTTTGCCCAAAATATTGTGTGCGTGTCGGGGCATAAAAAAACCAGGCGGACACACAACAATGGTGAAATGTGAAAGACCAAGAAATAGTAGGCAGCTCACTTTGACGCAGTAGTCCAATTGCCGATGATAATGATGCACTCAGGTCGGCAAAGTTGAAAGCGGATTTTAGTCAAAGAAGTAGGCGGCAGGTTTCAGATGAAGATTTGAACGCCTCGAATTTTCAGTTTTCTTTTCTATTGCGGCTTCTCCATCCCTTTTTTGCCTAGTGGGCAGAGGGGCACTAATTGAGTTGGAAATTTTGTGGATTTGGTTTTACTTTTGTTTTTGCAACTTTGCCGACTTCTGTGACTTTTCCCTGGGGTATCCTTTGAATTTTGACAGCCGCGACAAAACTAATTGATTTAAGCCGTTAAGTCGCTGGACACACACATAGCAAGCGATCACTGTGGAAATGAGATATAGAAGCGGCTGTCAAGCTAGAATCCAACTGGAAAATTCTAGGATCTAGTATATTGGAAAGTTAGCCATAGAACACCGAATAAATAGAATAAAGGCATACTGAAGATGAACAAATTTTGATTAGACTTACTCAACTAGACTTCTTTTTTTGACCAATCCGTTCTTGGGAAGCAGTAAATAGTTAACAGATTGGCTGAATACAAATAATATTGATGAATGCAGAGTTTTAGAGCGCTCATATGGAAGACAATTAAAACAAGTAAGAGCGTTGCAGTCAAGTGGCCCATCTCCAAAATACCCTGTACAATTCAGACAAACATACAAAAAGACACACACGGGCTCGCGCTTGCTGAACAAAACTGAAGCTGTCTTGATCAGCAGCAGAAAGAAAATGGAGAAGGCATCCGTTAGGGTGGGATCAATCACCATTGAGTTGCAACCAGCCTGCTAGATACCTAGGTATCATTCTGGACCACAGACTCTGCTTCAAACAGCACCTCGAGCATGCTAGCACCAAATCAGCAAAGGTGACAGCTGCTATCACCAGACTGATGGCCAATCTGAGAGTCCCAAAACAAAAGCAGGACGCTAATCGCAAACGTGGTCTCCTCCACGATCCTCAACGGGGCGTCGATCTGGGCTCCAGCCATGGGCTGTGCGCTCTCAGAATCGCTAGCTGCTTTTGCACAGTGTCCGAAGACGCTGCTTTTGTTGTAGCCGGCACAGTCCCATAGACCTTTTGGCAGCCGAACGGAGAAAAAACGGAAGATGGACCCACCGATTAATACCAATCCTGGAGCCTTGGCTTAGTCGACGGCATGGTAAGGTAGACTACTACCTATGGCAAATGCTGACGGGGCATGGCTGTTTTAAGGCATATCTTCACCGTTTCAAGCATGAAGAAGATCCGTATTGCGACCACTTTGGAGACGGCTCTATCGTTGATGTGGAGCATGCATTTTTTGCCTGTTCTCTATATTGGCGTGAACGTGACCAAGGTTCCCACGCTACTAGCACACAGCTCAGCGCGAGGAATATAGTAGAGTGCATGCTTAAGAATGAGTCTGGGTGGAAAGCTGTTGCCAATATGCGGCTTAGGGAAAGTCTCTTCTCCGTCTTAAATCACCCTTTGTATGTTATACAAAAAAAAAAATAAAAACCTCGCACACAAACAATGGCGCGCGCACACTGAATCATACCTCTAGCTGCCTGAAATCAGTGTTGCCAATTAGTCTGTTTTTGCGGACAGATCTGTCCTTTTGCAAACTGCGATTTCCGGAAAAATTTTGATACTTCCCTATCCGGAAAAAATGGCTTTTTTATTTTATTTTATCCTTTATTCATCCTTTTATAATTTTTCTAAGTCGCTTACACACTTTATCAATTGAATTTTACGCCTTCAATAAGGATTTTTCAAAGCGATGCAACCTGTTTTAATAGAGTTAAATCAAAATCAAACGTATCCAGAATCGGTTAATTGCGCTCTAAAGTTCAACATACCGAAAGACGATAATTTCTTAAAAACAAAAATAGTTCCACCAGAAATAAATATTTTTGTCTTCAAGAAATCTAAGAAACTTTACTTGGGCTGCGAGTTATAATATCCTTTATGGGTAACTTACCTCGTATTTTTATTTTACACTTATTCTGGATGTCGAACTTGAGGAAAATATAAAATAAATTTGGGCAATAAAAATATAGTATTGAAGTTATTTTTAAGTTAAAAATTTTAGACAACAGCAATGATTTTGAAAAAATTATAGCTCAATTTAACACAATTTACGAAACATCAAGAAAAACGTAGTTTCGTTATGGATATTTTGGATCGGATCAAAGATATCCTAGTTCACACCAGAATGGTGTGGGTTTTAAAAAATTTGAAAATCGGTCAACAGTTACTCCTTCAATTGTTGTAACCATTTTGAAAAAAGTGGCTCCGAGATAGTCGTATTTAAAAATTTATCGAAATCGGTTAAATAATTGACAAGAAATTTGGGTCAAAATGCGTCTAGACGGTGAAAAAATCTCAAAAAATTTCCAAGTGAACTTTTTTTTCAAAAGATATGAAATTTGTATAATTACGAGGGTCGAAGAAAATTTTATCATACAAAAATAATTGTTTTTGTTTATTATTGGAAAACATATTTTCGGATCTGCTTGAAAGTTTTTCAGAATGATTATAAGATCCAAATAGAAAGTTGAAGCAAAAAAATAAATTTTAAAAAAATTTTCTAAGGGTATACAGCACTCTTAATCGGAACAAATGTGAACAAAATTATTGATATTCATTAAATTTTGTTAAATTAAAAAAATAATTTTGTACTGTTTTTTTTGTCCTTTTAAAAAAATCTGTCCGTTTTCTGTCTTTTTCTGGGCTCCAACGTCCTTTTGGAAGGGGCGTTGGCAACACTGCCTGAATTCGGCACAGCGCTTCCCACCTCTCAGAAGGAAAATTGTTTCGTGCATAACTTTGGTTTTTTTGCTCAGATATTTTGCAAATCTAAAACAAACTTGATCTGCGTACGGTATACACCTGTGTTCATGCAAAAATTTGTGTCTCTATCTCATATAGTCTCTGAGATCGACGCGTTTATACAGACAGACGGTCATGGCTAAATCGACTCAGCTGTCGATGCTGATCAAGAATATATATACTTTATCGGAAAAGTTTCCTTTTCCCTGTTTCATACATTTGCACAACTTCATGCTCCCCTTTTACCAATTTTCAATGGGTACAGGGTATAAAATTTTAAAAAGTCTGTTTTAAGGCATTGATAACACTAGGTCCAGTATATTGCCTGATTTTTTGGACCGATCGATGTTGACCCGTCAGGATACCCGTCTGCATAATAGTGTAGCTCATACAACATTTCTTAGAAATTTTGCGACTTTTTGGTCAGTTTGCAACGCGTCTACAACTGTCATCCATCAAATCTTAAATTTCGGAAAACCTTCAAATTGCAAATGATCGCTATTTTTTGTGCAGTTTAATTTACATTCAGGTATACCCATTGCTATCTATCGAATATTTATGGACCCTTTAGTGGAGTATTCTCCATGTCGAGGCTGTTTTATGGACCATTTTTAAAAAAAAAACTTATATAAAAACGCAAAGAGTTTTCCCAATTATTAGATTAAAGTAAACAAACAAATTTTTACTGCTTCGATGCGAGGGCTGTGGGTGTCAAAAAAATAGTTATAGTGCTAGCGGCCATGATTCCACGTCTCCAGGATGTCTAAAATGAAAAGTAAAAACGGGTTTAGAATCAGTATATATGTAATTTTGGTCTGAACACAAAATCGGCAATTAAAAAATGAAGATTATTTTTGGCCTTTTTTTTGTAGTTAAGTGTAAAAAAATAGCAAAATTTTTTTGAATTATAATTGAAGTTCAGACCAGCATGATGACAATTCTGCGTCGATTTCAGTTTTAATCATCAAAATCGGTACAGTGTAACTGGAATATCATGGCCGCCAGTTCGAAGAACGCGGTTTCGAGATAAACGCGTTTAAAGTTTGAAGTTCCATTTTTGGGGAAATGACCCAAAAAAAAAATCAAAAATAAAAAAAAATGCAGTTCTAGAATGGTGACAATTCTGCGTCGATTGCATATTATTTCATCAAAATCGGTTTAGTAGAACTGGAGAAAAGTGGCTTGGCAGTCCGAAAAAGTTGCTTAGAAAGTAACCAAAAATATTACAGATATTATATACTTACAGATATTAGTCGGCGATGCCAGCTGCATACAACGGACCTTCCTCATCTTCAAAAAAACTGTTTTCAGGAGCAGCTCCTCTGCCCTGCGTGCCATTCTGCCTTCTTTAGATACGGCCGCAGCTCTAGTTTCTGAGCGGATTAATCAGTCTGAGCATTGTGTAGCATAGCCTTCGATAATTATCGATTAAAGTCGATTAATAATCGATATCGATCTGAGGCGACAACATGTAACCATACAAATTAAAGAACCAGCCGATATTCAGAGCTTTATTTACTAGAAATTTATTTAGTCAAAAATTTCTTGTTTTAGCGAAGACATTGTTCGAATTTCAAAAAATCCTTTTGGGGCAATATTCTTAACTATCCAAGCTATAAAAAATGCAACAAAAAAAAATCGAAAAAAAAATTTGCACATGGAGAATACCCCTTAAACAATATCTCCTATTTATCCGTCTATTTACTCGTCTTTATTATAATATTAATGAGGTCAAGGTACAATTTGACTTCGCAGTTTTTGGTCTACACGTCTAATATACGCGTCTTCAATTGCCATCAATCCAATTTTCATAACCATCTCAAGTCGTTTGAATATTTTAAATTTTCACAATTTTCTTGACCATTTGTTCTAGTCCTTCTAGTTACCCTTCCGTTTAAACTTAAATGAGAGTTTTTTATATTTTATGATTTATTTTTGAGCATTTGTCCCACACCTCTTTTATTTACCCGCTTACTCTTGCCATCTTTAAATCTTCCCAATTAGGAAATAAGTACATCTATCTTAGTAGTTCAGTCCGATTAATCTACACTTTTTATTTGCGAACGCCTGCGCTTTTGTAAATTCTCAAATGAAATCTTGTCAAATTTCGCGGTTTTTTACCATTATAAAGTCATTTGAAAAATGTGTAGCTTCTGCACTTTTCTGATCGTTCGTTCTACAACTTTTACATATTTAACCATCTATATTTTCTTTTCCCCACCATCTATCTATTCTTAATACCATAAAGCCCTACGCTCTAATTTAAACTTTTACGTAAGTTTTTTTTCAAATTTCGAGATAATGTTGGTTAACTCCCTCTACTTTTAAAATACCAATCTCAAATCTTAAACTTATCCATAATCCCTCAAATTTTCGAAATGATCGGATAATTAATGACGGAGCTATAAAAAAAATTTGCATCCGCTTCGGATTCTCATTAAGAAACCCAACTTTTGTCATATATTTCGGGTACAGCAAGCTCTGTCTACTAACATTATGTTAATTTGTTAACATTAATGTTAATGCTCTGTTAATTAACACAAGTAAAGGCTATTTAACATTTTTACCCCTGAGTAAAGGGTATATCGAGGTAAAGGCGACTTTAGCTTACGCTCTCGTTTACTCAAAGATCAAAGGTAAATTTAGTCATCTGAAAGCAAATACATAGAGTCATTTTAGAAATTTTACAAATACAAATAATTATAAATCATTTTAAACTACAAATTTCTTTAGTTTAAAATTAAATAATCAAAAATTAGCCAGTCTAGTTGTATTCTCTGACTGACTTTGAAATTCTTTTAAAACTTTATTTATTGCCTCTGTGGTATATACCATACTTGAAACAGCTGCCATTGCATCATTGTTTCCAAAACGCTGGCTTAACATCTTGATTGCTTCACTTTAGACAATTCAAACTAACAAACCGCATTAGTAAGGGCCCATAAAATGTCCTGAATCTAAAAGTCAAACCGAAGATGTTACTCACATAAAACTGACTACACCCACCCAGCAAACAGTGTGTAACTGATCGGTTCCACACACACACACACACACATAACACACTTTTTTTTGGCATTTTCCTCCCTCTCCTCTTTTTGATTAAGTTGTCTGTGCGGTTTGGGTCTCAGGACGACCATGTGCTACACAGGATATAAGTATGTACAAAGCGACGTGATCGAATTATACGAGTTAAAAAGGCAACTGGTTGCCATTTTAACGTTGCTGCTGCTGCAGCTTGCCTGAAACTAAACTGATTCGTCACGCAGATTTCGATACATTAAATGCAATCATTTGACAACAGGACGAAAATATTTTCATCCATTGTGTCCTAACAATTGGGTGTGCGTCTGTGTCTGTGTGTGTGTGTCTGCAGGTCCGATGCAGTTGGACTCCCCCCCAAAGCGTAACGAATCCGTGATGAGGATATGTGCCTGTACATCGGGCTTTGACTTCTTCTCTTTGACTGTGTGAAATCTGGATACACAACGCCTGGGAGCTGGCGATAATTGCTCGTTAGTAGCAAAGCATGTCCATGTTCGTTGTTGGGTTTGGTCTTTTGATTTTGTTTTATTGCTGGTGGAGTAAGATGTCTGATTTGGTGTTTGAATCTGTATTTTTAAAGACATTTTCATACTTTTTATATTTGCAAATTACTTTGAATTATTAAAGTTTTCTCAAAATTTCCTAATTTGCTAGTAAGTTTTTAAAGCTTTAATAAATCCGTCAATTACAATTTACCAAAACTATTTTGAAGAGAGCGATGAAAAGTCGGCCTTGCCCGCCTTTGAAATACCCGTTACTCGGCTGAAGAAGTGTTTAATAGCCATCCTCAATGTTAATTAACATAGCAGCAACATTAATGTTAGTAGACAGCGTCAAAATTTGTCTAGCATAAGGAAAATCCGAAAAAGTAGGCAACAATTTTTTTATTAACAGGTATAAATAACAAATATGTTTATGACAAAGAGGTGATGTTCTTATAATTCTAATCTTTTCGAAAACATTAGAGATTATATAGGTTGGATATATGTGGAAATGTAAAAAATAAACTCAAGCGAAATTCAATTAAAGGCACATGTATATTTTATGTTTTATGGGGAAATGAGAAATGAATCCAATTTTTATTAAATAATAAAGTGAATAACGATATTAGTTCAACAAATGTATTAATACTACAAATCAACAGGTATAAGTGGAGATCGATATCTTAAGAATTGTGAAAGTTAATCAACATTTTTTATTGGGGGCTGGAGGGAGCTTGGCAAAAACTTAAAAATAAAATTTGATCTGTTTACATAAAACAGGAGTCTACATTGAAAATTGATCTAGCTCTTCTAGTCTCTGAGACCTAGATGTTCATAAAATATCAATATCGATAATATCAAAAATCAAAATTTTCAATATCGATAACAAAGAGGAAGAGAGAGAGGATTTTTCATCCTCTACAATTTAATGTCATTCCTTATGTAAAATCACGCGCTGAATCCGAATATGGAGCTTAAAAATTTCTCAGTAGAACAGATTTCCAAATAATCCCAAATTACCGTTTTTCGCATTTTTTGAAAAAAGACTACTCATTTAATTTCCAATATATATACAGGGTTGCCCATATTCGACGGACCCATGTTTTTTTTTTTAAAATCAAAGAAAAAAATAAAAATTTGGCGGTTGGCAATCTTAATCATTTAATTTGTTCCAAGTAGATTTGTTTACATCAATTTTTGAATATGATATCTCTCAAATGGCCGCCTCTGGCGTTGATGGCGTATTGTGCCCTTTTTGCAGCATTTTCCATCGATTTCGCCAACATTTCGGCCGGAATAGCGGCTATTTCTTCACGAATGTTGTCCTTGAGCTCTTCTACGGTCCTTGGCTTGTTAACGTAAACCTTTGACTTCAAATATCCCCACAAGAAGAAGTCAGGCGGCGTCAAATCGGGCGAACGCGGTGGCCAGTCCAAATCACCACTTTTCGACATCAAACGGCCCGGAAACAATTTCTTCAGAAAATCGATTGTTATGCGACTTGTGTGCGGTGGAGCGCCGTCTTGTTGAAACCAGAACTGCCTCATACGCTTTCGACGAATAATTGGCATCACAAAATTGGTCATCATGTCGCGATAACGCTCCTGGTTGATGGTAACAGCATGGCCATTTCATTTTGGAAGAAAAACGGCCCAATGACCGTTTTCGCACTAACGCCGCACCAAACTGTGACTTTTTCGTCATGAAGAGGCACTTCTTGAATCTCCTGAGGATTTTCAGTGGCGTAAATACGGCAATTTTGCTTATTTACGGTCCCATTTCACACATTTCGGTCACATTTTTAATTTTTTAAAAGCACGTTGAGTTTTCACAATTGACTTGTTCTGTTGAATGTAAATTTCAACTATTTCAGAGCGCTCGCGTGGCGTGTATTGTTCCATGGTAAAAATCTGCTTGGACTGACGCTTCAAACGCGGTATGTCATTAAGCGATCTGACATCTCTGTCAAAAGTTATGGCGTTGCCAGATGGGTCCGTCGAATATGGGCAACCCTGTATATATAGGCTCTATAAATAGGCTAAAATAACGTATGAACAAGTTTTGTACACTAAATTAAATCTAATAAAATTATCTTTCAATCCTTCATATATCATTTTATTGTCAAATTTGTGGTGTAGCTGCTAATTACAAAATTATCGAGAAGTTTGTTTAATTTTATCGAAAAATTTAAAAAAAAACCGTACATTACACCGTTATTTTCACCAAAAGAAAATTTTTTGAAAATTTCTTTCTCTTTTGGATGATGTAACCGAATGTATAACAAATTCTAAAAAGTGTTTATACATCGAAATCTGTTGGAAATTGTAGGAACTATTAGCATTTATCTACAAAATTAGCAATTTCAGTTTTACCGTTTAAGTGGTATTAAAAATGTCTATGGTCCATTTTGTTCCGCCGTTTGGGTGCACAGTTTTTGAATTTGTTGAAAAGCTTTTACAGTTCAGCACAGACACTAGTTGATCCGTTCTATAATGATTTTGGTCCGACTCCTAGGTAACTGAACAGCATGACTCATCTGAATCAGCCGATGACTTAGAAAACTATAAAGAACCCGCAAAGAGCAAAATACCTTCTGCCAAAGTGGACTAAAGGATCTACAGAAGCGACTGGAGAGCATTAATCGCAGAGGCCCAGACCGTCAAACGGTTGTGAGGGCTAATAAAGAAGAAGAAGAAGTTTGCTAGAACGGAATTTGTTAAGGGATAATGTCAAAATAATGTACTATAGAGATCGTCAAAAGCGCCATGCTAAGTATTACAAGAAAAAGAATATTTGTTATAGCAATGATGTGTGAGGTTTATTTATAACAAGCCGTATGATCCAGTCGAGTGGCGTTTGTTTATCAATGGTTGCAAGCTCAGTCTAAAAGCTGTATTGTTGTACCAGGGAAATCTCAAGCCTTCGATACCGATAGCCCATGCCGTTAATATAAAAGAATCATATGAATCAATGGCCATATTGCTTGATTTTAAGGAACATAACTGGAAAATTTGCGCAGACCTCAAAGTTAAGCACGCCACGAGAACTACGTTCGAAAAGAATGGCCGGTCCGAACGAATTACATAGTTGGCCAAGAAAGATGTAAGTTTCAATATTATGCTGCCTCCCCTTTGTATAAAACTGTGTTTTTTTAAATTTTTTTTGTGTCTATAAAAAACGGGGGGGTACATTTGCATATCTGAAAGAATGTGTTGCTTTACCTATCCGAGGCTAAGATTAACGAGAAGGCCAAGCTAACTTCAGAGTTTAAGAACGCCAGCATTAAAACAAACAATTTTTCTAAATAAAACCCACTTTTCGACCGCTAGTTCCTATGACAGCTATAAGATATAGTCATCCGATTTTGACCAATACTTCCAAATCTGTATAAAAGCGTTTAATATTAATAATCGCTGATGTGAGACACGTTAACATTAAAAACAAAAAAATTTTTCTCATTAAAACCCACTTTTCGACCGATAGTTCCTATGACAGCTATAAGATATAGTCATCCGATTTTGACCAAAACTTCCAAATCTGTATAAAAGCGTTTAATATTAATAATCGCTGATGTGAGACACGTTAACATTAAAAACAAAAAAAAATTTTCTCATTAAAACCCATTTTTCGACTGATAGTTCCCATGGCAGCTATAAGATATAGTCATCCGATTTTGACAAAAACTTCCTAATCTATGTGAAAGCGTATAGTATTAATAATTGCTGAAGTGGGAGCCGTTAACATTAAAAACAAAAAAGTTTTTCTCACAAAGACCCACTTTTCGACCGATAGTTCCTATGGCAGCTATAAGATATAGTCATCCGATCCGGTCGGTTCCGACATATTAGCAGTGTGCAGTAAAAAGAAGACTCTGTGCAAAATTTCAGCTAGATAGCTTTAAAACTGAGAGACTAGTTCGCGTAGAAACAGACAGACGGACAGACGGACAGACGGACAGACAGACGGACAGACAGACGGACGGACAAAGCTCAATCGACTCAGCTCGTCGTCCTGATCAAGAATATATATAGTTTATAGGGTCGGAAATGAATATTTCTATGCGTTGCAAACTTCTGGGCAAAATTATAATACCCTTTGCAAGGGTATAAAAAGGTTGTGCTTGTTGGGCCGCAAATTAAAATACTTTTCGAGGACTCCCAAATCAATTTAATGTTGTCCAAGGATGAGGAGGACGCTTGGAATTCGTTCCGTCACTTCATTTCTTGGAAATTTCAGAAGTCCTAACTATAAAGAAGTCATCGCACATTTAATAAGAAATTGTGAGAAAATAGGTAAAGTTTGTATGTCGTTAAAACTTCATTTTTTGGATTCTCATTTTGATTTCTGCCCTGAAAACTTTGGCGATGAGAGTGATGAGCATGGTGAACGATTTCATCAGGATATGAAGAGTATGGAACGCAGCTATCAAGGATTTTGGGATGCCATGATGGGTGACTTTTGTTGGTTTCCTACGAGTGAGGAAAACTGAGCTTATTTTTTAGATAAATGCTAATAACTTCTACAATTTCCAAAAGATTTCGATGTATGAACACTTTTTAGAATGTGTTATACATTAAATTTCATCAAAAGAGAAAGAAATTAATTAAAAAATATTTTCTTGGTGTAATTTACGGTTTTCTTCAATTTTTCGATAGAAATGAAACAAAATTCTCAATATTTTTTGTAATTAGCAGCTACACCACAAATTTGACAATAAAATGATGTATGAAGGATTGAAAGATAATTTTATTAGCTTTAATATGGTGTACAAAACTTGTTCATAAATTTTAATATTTTATAATTGGGATATTGGAAATTAAGTGAGAGGTTCTAATTCAAAAATGCGAATAACGGTAATTTAGGATTATCTCGAAATCTGTTCTACTAACAAATTTTTAAGCTCCATATTCGGATTCAGTGCGTGATTTTACATAAGGAGTGACATCAAATTGTAAAGGATTAGAAAAAATTTATTTAATTTGTAAACTTGTGTAATTGATATGTATATCGTGTCCAAAAATCATCGATATATCGATATTTTCTAAAGCTTGAGAAAAATGAAAAGTTTTTAAGGAACGTCCTCACCGCCAAATGACCATTTCTAGTGGGATGACTTCAAGATTTAAATGACTTAATTTTCTGAAACTAGATCATAGTTTTTGGGTTATATTTCTATAGGCGTAAAAAAAATCAGCAATAAGTAAATCTACGGAAAATTCTAAGAAAATTTTACCAAGAACCCATGGGTCCAAAATGAATTCCTAGTCGGTGCAAATCGGTCTTATATATTAAAGGTATTTAAGAATTTTGTCTTTTTGAACAGGAAGACAGGAAGAGAGTTTCATTTTAGACCCATGGTTTCTGGACCCAGTTTCCAAAGATTTTGTTTTTTTTCTATACGCCTTGTGCAGAACAAATTTGACAGTCTTGCTATGACAATTTGCTCCTGCAATTACCGTAGTAATTTTTCCTGATATATCGTTTATAAAAATATCGAATTATAATCGCCTATATCGGTACAAAAAATATCATTTCGGAATAACCCTTATCGTCCAAGCAAATGACAACCCTAGTTCATACATCTGATTGAGATCTATTTTAAACATTTTCTTGTCCACCTAAAACGTTATCTGATCAACGTGATCGTTTCTATGCTTAAGCCATCATTTTGATTCAACATTTTCCCGTCATTTCTGTGCTCTAAACCATATCAATTACTATACTCCCTGCAACAATTCCTAATTTCCACGAAAATCCTTCTTCACAAACAAACGCCAAATGTGACAACATAATCCGCAAGCAACACAGCAACAACACTGAGCATACTTTGTCGTCATCGTCGTGATATTCGTCTAATCTTGTGATTTGAACAAAAATTGACAACATTATCATGATCAGGATGCGTCGGCGAAGATGACAACAGCCGCACCACACACAACCCGAAGAATGGGAGAGACCAAAAGAAGCCACCGACTCGCATTGTAGTCAACGTGCCGAAAGGTGGTAACCGAGTTGTTAGCGCAATAAAAGCCCAAAAAAAATGTCACCTGAAAAATGCAGCCGTTCATTACCAACAAAAAGGACCTCAAAAAGGAGCCACATCACATTCGGTTTGACTTTGATGCTTTGTTTTACAAAAACATTGCTTATCACATTGTCATTGCAGTCCATTTGTGCGGCTACAAGAAAGTCAGCCAACCAAACGGAGAACGTCTCAATTATGTTTGAAAACCAACTGGCCAGGGCAACGCCCAAAATTGTACACGTTGCTGCTCAGCGGGAGTCCTTGATTTATGCGACGGCGATCCTTGATCCTGGCACGCAATCAAAAGAGCAGGAGAACAATCATAATCACCACAAATGCTCCGAGCAGCGCGTGCAAAATGTTAGAACTCGCTGCTCCATAAGCCGACACACAAACACACAGAAAAATAACAGAGCAAAACAATTAAAAAGTCAAAGGAATGCCAAAAAGAATCCATAAGCGGATTGTTCCTTCTTTCCTTCGCTCGTTCGTTATTTTTTAATAGTCTTAAAAATTTCCGTTCTGTTCGGCCTGTTTTTGGCCTTATTGAAATGAGCAGCAGCATTTTATTGTGTTGTGTGTCGGTTGGGACGTGTTAACACAGCAATTAACTTTTACAGGCTGCTAAATAGCAAAAATTTGTGTTTGATTTATATGCAGGAATCAGGACACAAACAAAAACTAATGATGACAGCTGGCCGGGTCAGAAATGGAACGACAGGCAAATTGAAAGAATTTCAAAATATTTATGATGATCAAAGACATGCGGGGAGACAGAGGAAATATTTAGGGATTTGGATTAAAGTGCAAGCAATGTTCTTAAAACAATCTTTATTTGGCAAGACTAATGGTGGAAGATCAACGCAATGCCCTTACTGTACTCTCAGAAAATACTGATTAGTCCAGTCAAGTTAGAATTTTTCGATGCAGGAAATATTGACCAGCTAGATTTTTGATATGTGAAAGGGGACTGTCTAAAAGGCTTAAGTTTAAATTTGAGTCACACATCGGGACGATTTAAATTTTGGGAAGCTGTACTTTTGTAACGCTTTGTCGCACATCTAAAAATTATGCTCTTTAATTTATAATACGAGATTATCTATAACTTTATCTTTGAAAATTGTTGTCTGTCGGCATATCTTTCCAAGATACAGAGCAATTTGCATTTTCCAAAATGGCGGCCGTTCCCATTGTCACAGGGTGATACAAATTTGAACTTAAGCCATTTGGACAGTCCCCTACCACATATTAAAACTTGGCTGGTCAACATTTCACGCATAAATATGCCCTTTTTTATCTAATTTGACACTACTAGATAGCCTGAGTTTTTGAGCGATCGGGACACAAATTATAAATTTATTTTACTTAAAATTTTTTATATATGTTTTGTTTTGTTTGTATAAAATTAAATTAGGAACGAAACATTCTAAAAAAAACTATATTATTTAAAATATTATGGTGGTTTTGAATTTTTTTGACTTCAACAAGAATTGTTTTTACTATAAATATTCAAATTTTAAGGTTTTATTAATGAGATTTTAAAATAGGTCGAAATATATGAAATGAAGGGTATTGTTTTTTATTTTGGTTTTTCAGTGTACATTTTTTTGACCTAAAAAATGGTATATCATGGATATAGTAACAAACGAACAGTGTGTCCAAATGAGTTTTTTCTCAAATTGTGCCCTGAAAAATTCATTGTGTGGTTTGTGCCGTCATTGAACCGACCTATAAGAATAAAAAAAATTTCGCAACGTTACAGCCCCCAGCAAATAACGCGCGATGAATACCGCAATCCCAAATGGATCGAATTCGACTTGGTTAACATGTGGTTTCAACAATGCGGTGCCACATGCAATTATGAGAAGAGGCAGTTAATCCCACGTTTTGGTCCAGTACATTAACACCAAGATCATTTGATGGGATTTATTTTATTTATCATGTGATTGGACCCCATTAGAGTATGTAAATGGCAGGCAATGGCTTCAGTACTCATTCAAATTTTCGTTTATCTTCAGTAGCTAAGTACCAAAATTTGATGAAAGCATGCCGACGATTTATCCTGGAAGACCTATGCCCACCTTAAAAAGGAGACCCTGCACCATCTTTTTGTCGTTACCAGTCAAGTTTTTCGAAACCCTGTCTACCTTTGGTATACCAGCAAAGTACGTTCGACTTTGCATGATGACGCTGAGAAGCACTCAAAGCTTCGTCAAAATAGTGTGATACCTCATCGTGTGACTTCTTTAATCTGCTGATGGAGTATATTCTCCGCGGTAGCGCCCAAATGCCAACAGATCGGGCACCGTCTTTAATAAAGATGTAATGCTACTCGCATATGCCGATGATATTGACATTATCGGCAATACCGAACGGGCAGGAAGCATGGCGTTTTCACAGATTGAAAGGCAGTCGGAACTGATGGGCTTAGCGGTGAACAAAGACAAGACGAAGTACCTAGTGTCCTCGAAACGAAGTACACGCGTCTTGGGCAATCTGTTGCAATGGGAGAGTACATCTTTAAAGTTGTAGAGAACTTTGTCTACCTCGGAACGATGATAACCCGGCGACAGCAACATCAGATTGGAAATCCGAAGAAAAATCACGCTCGCGAACCGACGCTACTACGGGCTCAGTAGGGAGTTTAAGAGCAGAGACCCTCAAGCGAAGAACAAAAATAGTACACAAGCTCGCTTATCATCCCATTCCTGCAATACGGCGCAGAAGCATGGGCAACGTCATCAGCGGATGAGGGGAGATTGGCGTTTTCGAACATAAGATTCTTTGCAAGATTTATGGACCTTTTTCGCATCCGAAGGAATGACGAACTGTATAAGCTCTAGTCTGGTCAAGCGCATAATGACAAAGCGGCTGCGTTGGCTGGGACATGTTACCCGTATGGATGAACAATCTCCAGCAAAAATGGTCTACAAGAGTAATGCGAAAGAACTGGGGCAAGGCAAGGTGGGACGACCAGGTCGGAAAGACATTTCCAACCGTGCCGTGAAAAACTGGTGCCGGCTCGCACGGAGCAGAAGCGACTGGCGGACATAGTTGCAGCGGCCGAGACCGTCAAATGGTTGTGTGAAATCACCGGGCCAATAAAGAAAAGAACCAGAAAATAAAATGTAGCAATTCGGGCATACTTGGTAGATCGATCATGAACTATCTCCTTTAAAATCCTCAAAAGGACGCCCCTGGCCCTTTCCAGCAGAACAAAATTCCCATGTTCTAGTGATGAGTTAATTTGCCTGTTTAAAATTTTTTTTTGTCATATGTTTTATAATACAAATTTAAGTCAGATTTTCCAAAAATAAATGCAAAATTAAAAATTTATTTTGCTTCAACTCGAAAATGTATCTTGCAAACCATTGATACGTTTGGTTGGTTTTACAAACAATTATTGGAAACGCAATTTTTAATATTAAAACTAACAATATTTAATTTATTTGATGCTAGCTATCCAGAAAATAATTTTGCTTATATTCCCAAAATAAATTTCTTTATCAAAATTTTTTGTGAATTGTAGCTTGGTGGTAAGGAATCCTAACAACAAATACGAGAGATTTGAAAACAACCCAAAGAGATTTTTTTATTTTTTGGTTAGTGAAACAGAGAATTTTCGTGAGAATTTGTGTAAAATTTTATATTAATTAATTAGAAAATTAACTTATGCCAACCCCATTTGCGTACACATCGAATTTATATTTTCAACCCCCAAGAGAGGGGAGAAAAGATTACTATAAACAAAGACGGATAAAAATGGGTGGCTTACCCTTGGGTGAAACCTTGTTCAGGATTACTGTTTTTCCCAATTAAAAAATAGGAAACAAAACAAAAACAAACCAATGGTAGATTTATTTTCCACCAGCAAGCAGTGTCAAAGCACACCATCCCCACTCTAACTCATAAGTTAATATACGTAACAAAAGACAAAGAGAAAATAAAATCTATACAACATATAAAAACGTAGTATGATGGCACAAAATCCTGAATAGATACCCAAAGGCCCACAGGAGCTTGTAGAAAAAAAGCTTTTATTTTTATATAAACGGAACAGAAACAGCTGCAGAGAGATTGACAATAATTTTATTCAAATGGTTTTTTTTTTTTTTAAAAATGTAAAAGTTTTCAGTAAAGATAAACAAGTCTTTCGATTTATCTTTCGGTCCCATAACTCTTCTGCAATGGCGACTAGGAGACTACAAATTTAGAAGAGTGAGTCATATTTAAATTTTATGCTCATACGAGTGGGGGCAGTTCTTGTATGCTTATTTTGATTTGCTCTTTAACAGTATGTAAAATTTGAAAAAATTTTCTAATAAATTTTATTTTTGGTTCTTAATTTGCCTACGTACAATGGTCATTTTTATTCTTGTGCTGGGGAAGGGGAGCGGCAAATTTCAGGCAATACTGCCTGCAGCAAGGAACATGAAATGAAATACTTACTGCTCAAAACCATATCAATGGATAAACATGGTTAAGAATTATTAATTATTTTATTTATCATTCTTAAAGCTTTTATTGATAAGTTCTCTGTTTTTCTGAATATTATACAATGTGAAGCAAAATGTTTCTCCTTTTTAGTTGCGGTTCGGTTCGGACTTCCCAAAAACTCCGGAGTCTTTTCGTTTTTTTTTTTTTTTTTTCTAATACCATATAAATTTCAAATTTGTCACCCTTTTTTCTAAGCATCACAGTAAATTTTTCTCTGAGAAATATTCCAACTGTCAAAAACTATCCCAATTTAACTTTAGTTAACAAAAATCTATAAAAAACTAACTAATCTAACAATTACGTTAGTTACCTGATCCAAATTAATGTGTCTTCCGTTCAATTTTCACTTCCCCATTTGCTTACACAAAACTATGTCAGTTCCTTTCAATTTTTCATGTACTCCAACTGGTGGCAACATCCAGCCTTGATCACACCTCGTTGACATACAAAATGACAATATTTTGTGGGGGGGGAGAACAAAATCTTTTGGTCTTTTACCGCAACGCTGACGCCACACGTCACATCAGTGACACTTTCTCATTAACGCGGTCAAAAAATTGCTGACAGTCCCTAGTCGAGGGGCCAGCGGTAGCTCCAGGCGCCTAACTCCCGAGCTAATGTGTTGCCAGTGGAGCGCCGCCTTTGAGGGAAATACGATACAGTTGGATGCAGACGTAGATAGAAGGAGACGAAACACATGCGGCCGACGAGAAGTGAAGTGTTTAGGCGTGGACGTGGCTCGTCATGGCATCTCTATGTAGGAGTGTAGGCCGGAGCCGACAATGTGTTTGAAAGTCGGTTAATTACAAATAAAATAAAAAAGGAAGAAGAAGAAAAAAAACCCCGAAACGCACACAGACACTTGTCTCCAGGACTGACTCACTCAAATTTCATGAGGCTGGAGATGAAGGATGGAACATCAAAGGCCAAAGCGACTTGTATGTTTTCATTGCTTCAAATTGGAAAATGCCTTGGCATTGAAAATATTTGGTTATCATTGTGTAAATACTTGTAGTATGTGTAAGAGGGGCGGGGAGGGTGTACAAAATGTTTTTGTTGGAGTGGAGTAAGATACACTCGAAAAAAAGGACGGTAAGTAGTATGACCAACGAATACGAACTTCATGAGAACGACTGCCAAGGAGATACTCGGATACGCCGAGTACCCTCGAAAGCAGTCTTCAGAACTCTGCATCTTATCTTATTCTTCATTCAACTGGAACTGTATGGAAGCAACTGACTTCCTTCGAAAATGAACTAATATCAGTAACGGGACCCGTTTACTTCACTTTCGCTTATTTCAATACATTTATTTCTCTGCGTGTAAATATTTGAAAGAAGTTTCTGCTGTGCAATCTAAAGACAACTATGTCCTCAGGTGTTATTTAGAGTCATCAAATGACGAGTATTTAGGAAATGAAAGCTGCTTTTGTTTGTACCAAGATTTCTATAGCCTGCAGGGTACGGCAGCAGAGATCGGAAGGTTAGTGTTAAATGCCAACGATTTGCACCAGCAGTGCACCGGAGGGAGCTGCTGCTAGAGTGATCCACAGCATGAGATGTAAAATGAGAGATAAAGGACATGGCCGTGCGCTGTGGGATGCTCTGTTGACAAACCCGACGACAGCAAACAGGCCAAACACACAAAAATTCAGCTGCTTCAGTCTGTGCGTGTCCTTGAGTTTCGTACGGTGGGATGTGTGTCCTTGGCTCTGCTGATGTGGCCAAAGTAAATGACATATTTTGGCCTCTCCTGGTTAACCGTGTGCTCATGCAACTTACTTTTGGCATTGAACGCAAATTTGTGGCCATATCATTGACCTTGCCGGGCTTGGAGGATCCCGTTGCGTTCTTTGGTCACAGTCGCCGCCGCTGATATGGCAAATATCAACGACAACTAAATGCTTGTTTCACAATTTTCATGTTTCTGTTCTTTCACGGCTCACTGGAAACAATCAGCCTAATGGGGCACCACAAAATCACAAGAAATAAAATAAAACTCAAATAATTGAAAACACAACAAAAAAAAAACCTCTTGTGTTGGTCAAATTCATTTCCACTTGATTACTTGCAATGCGAAAATCTGTGCATAAAGTGAAAATCATTTAAACGGAATTAATGTTGGAACAAAACATGTGAAAACTATCGGCTACACAAATCAGTTGGCAGTTATGGGTATTGTTGGGCGAATGCTGTGCACAGCTAAGGCCAAGGGTTGGGGGTGAAGCACAAATGTTGGAATAAATATTTTTTTTAATGATCGGCAAAAAGGTAGAGTTAACGTAACGCTCAGTTCAGTTTTTTCATCGATGATAGCTTATGCCCTTCACTTTTCTACACTTTTCACTATTAACCCCCATATTGTGCATTTTTTGTAGCCACATCTTCCCTGGAAATCTGATTACCGTCGCCACTTTTACGCCGCCGCATTGCACTTGAAGCGGAGGCTCGTAAGGAAAGTGGCACGAGACATCTTACATTATTATGTGTGCCTGTCTGTTTTTGTGTGTGTGTGTGTGTGCATAAAAAACTATACGAAACACCGCGCGTGCCCAGATCCCGCACATCCTTTTGGCCCCGGACACGAACCAAGAGGACAAGCACGTGACAATTGCGTCAACAGATTTTTCGCTGAGATGAGCAGAAAATTATGAAAAACGTGAGCAGAGAATAGGCACAAGAGGGGGGAGGCCCAGACAACTTTTTGTTTTTGTTGTTGACAATGTTTATGCAGCAGCCACAGCAACAGCAGGCCACCCCATTACCACCTTCTCCACCGTCATTTGCTGTTTGTTTTTACGTTTTGTTGAATTTTGCAGCTTTTGTTTCATAATTTGGAACCCGCCGCTAGCAACAAACTTGACAAAGAAAAAGGGAAATGTTTTTTTTATAGAAAAAATGGCGGAAAGATAGCTCCAGTCCAACGAAGTTGATATACTCTAGCAGGTCTTGAGCATTATGTGATAACCTGTCTCACATGATTATTCTTGTCCTTTAGTACAACTTCCGAATCTAAGCACGAACCGTACGACCTCTGTTTGGAAAAAGTTAAGGTTCAGGAAAATTACTTGATTTAATTTTAATTTTTTGCATTATCCACTGAAGATCCGTCTAGTAAATCATATTCAATCTCGGAAAATTACGGCTACGAGAAGAGTGAAAGAGCAAAAGTAAAGTAGAGCATGGAAAAAGAATCTTCTCGTCATGCAGGGTTTGTATGGAAATACAAAACGGTAATAGGATTGATTTTCTTCCGCCGCGACTGTATTTCGGAGCGTGCGCACACCGACTAGATTCGGTAGCGGACGTTCCTACACAGAGAAAACAAAATTGGCTACACGGCGCGTGTAGAAACGTCAAACCTAAACGCGACGTATTTCGTCCTGTAAAATTCCACATGCAGCGTGTAGAATTCAGAAAGCTACACGCGACGTGCAGAAAAGCTACACGCCACGTGTAGAAATTAAAAATCTAAATGCAACTGTAGAAAAGATAAATGCTGCGTGTGCAAAGGCAAAGTCTACACGACATTAGAAAATCAGCTTATTTCCCCAAATAATTCTAAATTTTTTAGCAATCAGCAATCTGAATACCACAGGGACGTTTAGGTTTTCTACATTTACGTTTGGATATTGAAATCCTACACGCGCGTGTGGAAATTCTACACGAAAAATGTAGCTCCACATCAGTACTGAATTCTAATATTTTTCGTTTAACAAGCTGGTTGTCACACGTGACGTGTGGGATTTCTAAATGTACGTTTGGATTTACAAAATCTAAACGCTGCGTGTTGAAAATCTACACGAATCGAATCTAATAGCGATTGCGTTGAATTAGAACTTGAGAATTACAAGCAAGCAAATATTGGATTGTGCCTTTAGCAGATTCAATACAAGTAATGTCTTAGAGGCCTTGCCTTACACGCGTTACGTGGCGGAGACGTCTAAAACATCATTCCAATCGTGTTGCAGTCCAAGGGGCCGGGATTTCAAATCTACCAGAGTAAGTAAAAAAATAGAGGAAAGCTAACTTCGGCTCGACCGAAGTTTATATACCCTTGGAGCATGATATATTTCTGCCAGTTTTTTATATGGCAGCTATACGATATATTCATCCGATTTTGATCAAACTGTCTAAAATTGTGTTGAGACAGATAATATTCATAACTGGAACGTACAAAGACGCTACCATTGAAAACAAAAAAGTTTTTCTCACTAAAACTATTTTTTCGACCGATCATTCGTATGGCAGCTATATGCTATAGTCATCCGATTTGGATCAGACTTGACAGAATTATGTGTTAGCATATCATATTGATCAGTAACGAGTTTGGGAGCGATAGCATTGAAAACAAAAAAGTTTTTCATACTAAAACTTTTGTTCAGATCTATCTTTTGTATGGCAGCTATACTATATAGTTGCCCGATTTGCATAAAACTTGCTGAAATTATGTGAAATCATAAAAAACTTATAAATACGAGGTTTGGTAGCGATAGCATTGAAAACAAAAAAGTTTTTCTCACTAGAACTAGTTTTTCAACCGATCGTTCCTATGGCAGCTATATGCTATAGTCATCCGATCCGGCCGGTTCCGACAAATGTGCAGCGTATTTGTACCAAAAGACTTCGTGCAAAGTTTGGTTGAGATAGCTTTAAAACTGACGGAGGAGATAGCATAGAAACAGACGGACAGACGGACAGACGGACGGACAGACGGACATGGCTATATCAACTCAGCTCGTCATGCTGATCAAGAATATATATACTTTATATGGTCGGAGATGCTTCCTTCTGTGCGTTACAAACATCCGGACAATTTTAATATACCCTCTCCAAGGGTATAAAAAAAATTAAAAGCTACACGAAAATGTAGGATTTCTACACGTTTCGACCGGGATTTTCAACCCACTACTTTTGTGTAGCTTTTCTGCACGCGAGTGTGGCTTTCTAAATTCTACACGGCACGTGTAGCTTTTCTGCACGCCGCGTTTAGCTTTCTCATTTCAACATGCGGCATGCAGAAAAGCTACACAAAAGTAATGGGTTGAAAATCCCGGTCGAAACGTGTAGAAATCCTACATTTTCGTGTAGCTTTTGCATTTTTTTTCTCTGTGTAGATAACGAACGACAGGCATTTTCGCGCGGCGTGTTATTGTGAGTGGTGCAAGCCGGCAAGAGGTAAGCAATTAAACTCTGTGCGAAACTCGGTAAATCTGCGGCAGAGACGTTTGATATGATTAATCAGGCTTACCCAGATGTTGCTTTAGCAAGAAGTGGTGTGTTTCGCTGGCAACGGGACTTTTTTGAGGGCCCGGCTTCAACTTCGACAAACACCGACAATGTGACTCGTGTGCGCAAAGTTTTGAACTCAGTCCGTCAACTAAGTATTCATCTGTGGTTCATGAAATTGTGACGGAGCATTTGAACATGCGGAAGATGTGGGCGAAGATGGTCCCAAAAGTAAGTGCAGTCCAAATGCCGTGCCCCGGACTTCTTTTTTGTTCCACCGCCTGAAGAGGCTGATGAAAGGCAAGCATTTTGAGGGGATCCAAGCAGCATGCACCGCGGCTCTCAAAGCTATTCCGGAGATTGCCTTCCGTGACGCCTTCAATGCTTGGAAATCGCACTGGCAGCGCTGCATCGACGCAGAAGGAGCCTATTTTGAAGGTTTTTTTTAAAAATTGTAACGATTGGATAAATAAATATTTTTAAGTCTACTAAGTCCTATTACTTTCTGGACAAAACCTGTACTCAGACGGAAAAACCCGAGAACATTGAACTCAAGATGAGCTACAAACGTTTCCAAGAACAGTGCATCAAAGGGTTTTCTCATTTGTAGTACAATGTTTTCACTTAAAAAAAAAATTTTTTTAATCTCAAAACTCATATCTAGTTGATATAGTTTCGTTTTTAAGAACTTGATTTGAGTTGTTTCCAATTTAACAAGGTTTAAAGAGTTATAAGTAGAAGGTGGGGTATGGACATACCTTTCTTTGGATTGGAAGGGAAAGGGAGCGCTGGACGATTCAGTTTGCTGTTCCTTCCGCCTGCTACGATCAGAATCATCCATCGGCTCAACCCGACTTATTTCATTTAAGTAAATTAGGAAAATTTTTTCGGGCTTGACTGGTAATTGAACCTGGAGATCCAACTCTCTCTCTATCTCTGCCGAAAACAAGTTGGTATTAATCAAGATCGGCCAGCCATAGGCACCTGAGGCCGAAGTCACTCGGCAATTCACCTCGCTAATATCAAAGAGAGACAGTTATATTTTTCCTGGCCTGGTATTTATTTATTTCAATTCCAGCTTCGTCTAAAAGATACAGCTTCAAAATAATAAAATAGAAAGGGATACAAAATAAGGCGGGTAGAACAGGAAAACATCAAAAGTAAATAGAACAAGTAAGAGCGTTGCGCTCGAGTGCCCCGACTGCAAAATACCCTGTACCAAGTTATGTAGTTCCTAGTTAATATTGAGTTAACTTCAACTGAATCGTGAGTCTGCTTTTCATTTTAAAATTATATAAATATATTTCATAAAAATGATACGGGACACTTGCATAACTTTAATTTAATTTTTAAAATAAAAATTTTTCAATAAACTTGTAATTAAAAAAATTGTATATCAATTAATTTCTAACTTTTAAATAGAAATTGACAATTAAATTGTTCGAAATTTTTATTATAAAACAACTATATTTTTGGAAACTGTTTAAAATAGATATTTCATTTTAAATGCAATCGAGATCTGATTGAACCAGAAACAATTGTTAAAAGAACTTAAAAAGTTGTACTCTACTTTGCTTTGTCATTCAAAAACTTGCTCCTTTATTATTGCAATAAGGGTTAATCCCTCATACATATTTTTCCAAATTGAACTTCGCTATCGCTTATCAAGGATCTGCAAATCAAATAATTAAATTTTCAAAAACTTCCAACATCATGATAAACGTACAATTATCTCCCCGTTAGGGTATCTCTATGTATAATAATAATAATAAAAAACTCTCCAACGATCGAACAGCTCTTGATGAAACATGTTGTTGTTGCTGCTGTTATTGTTTTTGTTACTGTTGTTGTGGCTGTTTCCGTTTCCTCTTCTCGTTCAATGTGGAAAACTTGAGGCTTCGCTGGGTGGTTTTATGTGCCGTATATGTTGGAAGGTGGTATTGTTACACTTGCCAGCGAGTGTACCGCAGCAGTACGTGACAAAGAACAAAAGAAGGCACTTGGGCACTTGCATGTTTCCTTCCTTCCTTCCTCATTTTGTGGGGGGTCCTCCTTGTGCTGTGTGTGTTCGTTTTTTCACTCTTATTGTTGTATCCACAAAAAAGCACGCTTATAATAATAATAATGACATTATGTATTGTACGTCCAAGTAGACTATGTAATATGGCAGGCTAAAGAAGTGCAAAAAAATGCCTCAGTCTTTTTATTTCGATTTTTTAAGAGACGAATAAACTTTCTAATGAGGTTGGGAGGGGGATAGAGAAATATGACTGGAAATGGTATTGAAACTATTCAAATATAAATGTTATATCTTAAGTTAGGGGATAAATAATTTTGATAATTCTAGAACGCAATTCCGCTTCGGTTTCGTTTTTGTGTTTTTAATTCCGAATGAAATTGCTCTCTTTTTAGTTTTTGCAAACCACTGGACCAAACAAGAATGGTACTAGAAACACAAGAGAGAAACCAGAATTCCAAGCAAAAGGATTGAAATTGGAACACTCGGAAATGAGACAGGCTGACTTTTAGGTTTCACTCTTCGTTTTCGATTGCAGAGCCAAAGTCTGAACACATAAGACAAAAAAAAATTTGTATATCAATTAATGACTACAATGCAAATTAAATTTTACTAGCAATTTCTAAATTGATCACAGAATTAAGGAAAATTCACTACTCTTCTTCTAGCAACTAGCAACTACAAGAGTACGTAATTTGGCAATTACTTTATACTTACAAATACTATTTCGTGTTGGCGTTGAGAGAACATGAATCAATACACTGAGAAAAAAGGGTAGTTTTCGCTTATTCTCAGGATAACTATCCTTTTTTGTGATCCATTGGATATTTTCGAAGTCGATTTTTTTCGTTTAAAAGGCTATATCGGAAAAAATGATTCTTCGTCCAAAGGAGATGAAAAATGTGAAAAGGATATTTAAAAAATGGATCTCAAAGCGAATATTTCGAACATCCATTCAACGGGGAGCGTTTTTTTTTTCTTTGTACCACTTTTGAAAAGGTGCCGAGGAAGTGGAATTGAGAACATGGGCAACACAAAAAATTTAAAAACAATTTTTGTTAAATTTCTTAATTTTGAATATAAAAAAAAAGTTTTTTTCAAAAGATTGCACAACTTTTTTAGAGTTTTAATAAAAGAAATAAAAATATTAATTTATTAAAGAATATATTATAATATTAATTTTTAAGATTAAGTTTATTTTAGATTTAGATTTATTGAGCTTATTTCCTAGTGCTACAAGATAAACTTATAAAATAAAGCACTAGTCACAAACATTTACAAACTTGGATTTACAAACATATTAACCCCAAAAATTTGTTATACACCCAAAAAAATTTGTCATTTTTTTTTGAAACCTAAAAGTATTAGATTAAAACTCACTCTGTACATTATACGAGTGGGCACGAGGTATACAGTGAGAGTGTTTCCACTTAGAGGGGTGCCCACACTTGACGAATTCAATTTCATAGTGGAAATAAATTATATTTTGATAGAGTTTGAAATTTAAAAATTATTTTGTAAAATGTTTTATTTTAATTTTAATGGCAGATTATAACTGAATTTATACTACAAAGATAAGAAAAAATTAAATTAATAAAAGCTAGTATCAAAATGAAACAAAAAGTTTGATAGTTAAATTATCAATTTAATAAGACCTAGTGTCAAATTCATACTTAAAAATTAATACAATAAAGTGTCAACCTGATACACGTTAGTAAATATCATGTTAATACTTGTAGAAGACTTAATATTATTTATAATAGAATAATTTAAATTGGGTTTTATATGACATTATGACATTTCTTTCCTATTATATACTAAAGATATTAGATCATTGTGTTGTCATATAATTTATTAATTAATATTTTATTTACTATCTATTTCCCTATCTTTTCCCTTACTTTCCCTAACTTTCCCTAACATTTTCTTAACTTTTCGTTACATATGTGTGTCAATTAAAGAGCGTGATTTTGTAGGTGTGTTTTTAGATTTTTGTAAAATTGCGTTGCGCCGCTTGTACCTTTTAGAGCGTTGGGTAGTTCATTCCAAAATGTATGGCGTCACTGTTAGCAAACACCTCTAGACCATAGAAAAGTGCTGGCAACAGATATGCATTAGCTATAAGCGAGCGGATATTTGTAGGAAGATATAGCCCATATGTTCTTCCTACAGCCCTTATAATATGGGTATTCCAGTTTAGGTTCCTATTAAAATAGAAGCCCAAGTTTTTAGCTTGTTCAACATATTCTATAGGAGAATTATCTATTAATAGGTGACGGATATTGCTTATACTAAAATGTTTTTTATATATAACTAGACATTTTTTTTTTAATTTTTTGGTGACCCAAACCTCGCTTTAGAAACGCTAAATAGAGTCAAGCAAGGTATGAATCGAAAGATTATTTAATTTCCATCAATCGCGTAAAACATTGATTAAATCAATTAAGTAGTTTAAATGCAAAGAGCAAAAATATTTAAAAAATATTAATTTTTTTCTCGAGATCGTTCGGAATTTCTTTTTAATCATTTAGAGGAAATATTGAAAAATATTCCAAAATTATTTTTATTCTTTCTTCTTAAGAATCGCACTTTTTCGAAGAAAATAAGGTATTATTAAAGAAAATTTATGGATGAACACCTGAATTTTTCACTTTTTCTTGAAACTGTATTAAAAATTTTCAAGCAAACTTTTATTTTATGTAAACTGCAAATTAAAAATCTTTGAAAGTTTCCCAAACGACAAATAAGGCGACTTTAACTTTTAGTTTTGCTAAACGAAAGTTAGGTGTGGGCTGCAAAGAGCAGGTTGTTTATATGCGTCACTTTCACTACTTAAAAGTAATACATGTACGGACGTTTCGCCCACTGTGCGTCTGTATGAACAACTAGATCTCAGGGAACTCCTGTTTTTTTACCAAGCCCATTCCAGCTTTCACAATAAAAATTTTTTAATAACTCCCACAATTTTAAACACATTTCACCTCTATGATAATAAAAATATCGGTTGATAAATAGCGGAGTTATAATAATATAACCTTATGTTATATTTTGGTTTTTAAAAATATGTTGCCTACTTTTGGGCGTTTTCTTAAATATAAAAGTTAGTCGTATGTTTGGGACCAGCATGCTCTGTCTACTAACATTATGTTAATAAGTTGATATTAATGTAAGTGCTCTGTTAATTAACATAAAGGAAGGCTCGTAAACCAGAGTTCCCCAGCCATAGCCTCTAGGGCACGAACATAGTCGCCAATTCACACCGAATGCTTGCCGAAGTCAGGCTTTACTGTGTGTTAGAGAGAGATGCATTCATTCCTGTATAAAAAATTTCTTTCCCTGAGTAACGGGTATATCAATGCCGGTCAGGGCTCTGGTTTTTTTTTAAAGTTAATTTTAAAAAGTTTGAAAAATGAATAGCTAGATTTCTTTAGAAATATAATACAAAAAAGCGCAAGAGTCAAGTTAAACGCAATTGTAGCACCGAGGCAACAACGACGATAAGGTGAAGAGTGAGATTAAGTTGCCTGGCTGTAAGCCAATAAAATGTTCCAGTAAGGCTGTAAACGTCATTGGATCATTGTCGGTAGAACCGGACGAATCCACAAATTTTAACTGAAATTATTGTACTAGGCTACTCATCACGCCATTAGGTTAGGTGTTCTGTCAAACAAATTACCGAACCACTGAAACGTAATTTCTTCTCGATGAAACAAGTCTCATATTGATATATAACGCCGTGACGTAAGAAACCAGAGCAACTCGACCATAAGAGAAAATCACGGCGGTGGATCACTAAGTGGCTTGGGCCATGTCTCGTATAGGCATGAAAGTCATCGGCTAGGTTTTACTCCAATAATGTACAAACGCAGAAACCATAAATTTTAATTGAAAAAACTGGAGCGTTCCCCAAGTAGATTTTGCAGACGATCTTTACGAAGATAGATGGATTTTTCAACAGGACAATGCTCTAATCCACACACATCAAAAGCCCAAAGGCTTATTTTTCTTTTCAAAAAAATACCTGTACTGGAGTGGCCGGCTATCAGTCCTGACTTGAACCCAATTGAGGACCTCCTGGGGTACCCCTCAGCCAGGATTTTATAAAGGTGGGAGGCAGTTCGACTTTAATTAAGATTTTAAGTACGCTTTGCTTGCAGAATGGGAGTTAATAAGCAATGAAACTCTCCAAAATCTGGCAGATTCCATGCCAAACCGCCTCGCAAAAGTCTTAGAGGCAAAGGAAAGCACATTAACTATTAAAGTTGATCAAAAGTTTGAACTTAATACAAAATTTTAAGAACTATATAAAATGCACATTTACTTTATTTCCTAAGAATGAAATACATTTGTTAAATAATAATTTTTTGTTAATAAATATAAGGTATTTCTTAGTTGCTAGCTCTAGAGGCTAAGTAAAAATATTTTATTTCACGTTTGGCTTAAACAAGGTTTTTCCAAAAAGAGAGAAATGCACTATAGGGGAGAATTAATTTGAGCCGCTGGGGTTGGGACAAGCTTTCTAATATTGACCACAAAAAATAGATTCAAACTTTTATTATATTCATGGTCTCCCTCTTATTAACCTAACTTCTAATATAACCCAATAGTCTACACCTTCTTAAGTTCTAACTAGAACTCGAACTTTTCTTAAGAGCAAAGTCTTTTTTTTTTAATATACAAAATTTTTTTTCGTATTACAAAGTGAAGATGAGGGAAATGGTCTTGGTCAATTTGCCTTCTGATGAAATATGATTTTGTCAATTTCTTTTGAAGTTATGGACGTCACCAAAGAAAAGTGAGATGGTTAAATGTAGGAAGCTGTTAATTTTTTACTTATCAGCACGGTTTAAAACACAATTAACTTTTATTAGTGCTCCTACAACCCCTACAATTTTCTTGAAATTTCAAAAAGTAATCACTTTTTTCAATTAGGAAATAAAAAACTAGTGATGAGGAAAGTTTTTGCATCTTTACCTAAAAAATTTAAATATATTTTTTTTAATTTATTAAACCCCCCCACCTTTTTTTTTTTTATTTTTTTTTTTTTTTTTTTTATATTTTTTTTTTTAAAGATTAATTTTGCCCAGAAGTTTGCAACGCATAGAAATATTCATTTCCGACCCTATAAACTTATATATTCTTGATCAGGACGACGAGCTGAGTCGATTGAGCTTTGTCCGTCCGTCTGTCTGTCCGTCTGTCTGTCCGTCTGTCTGTTTCTACGCGAACTAGTCTCTCAGTTTTAAAGCTATCGAGCTGAAATTTTGCACAGAGTCTTCTTTTTTACTGCACACTGCTAATATGTCGGAACCGACCGGATCGGATGACTATATCTTATAGCTGCCATAGGAACTATCGGTCGAAAAGTGGGTCTTTGTGAAAAACTTTTTTGTTTTAATGTTAACGGCTCCCACTTCAGCAATTATTAATACTATACGCTTTCACATAGATTAGGGAGTTTTTGTCAAAATCGGATGACTATATCTTATAGCTGCCATAGGAACTATCGGTCGAAAAGTGGGTTTTAATGAGAAAAATTTTTTGTTTTTAATGTTAACGTGTCTCACTTCAGCGATTATTAATATTATGCGCTTTTACAAAGATTTGGAAGTTTTGGTCAAAATCGGATGACTATATCTTATAGCTGTCATAGGAACTAGCGGTCGAAAAGTGGGTTTTATTTAGAAAAATTGTTTGTTTTAATGCTGGCGTTCTTAAACTCTGATGTATTAAAACATATTGCAAGGTTGGGAATATACAACTTTATAATTCATTTTGATTTCCGCTAGCAACCTACAGCACTCTGTGAAAATAAATTACTGGACCGAAAAATCCCCGCTCTATGATATACTGACAAGAAACTTCCATAGTGAACTAATTTTGCATGTGTGATGTTACAGTCAGTGACATTTTACCGTAAACATCATCATAAACATTCCAGAAATCATTGACAAATTAACACTTCACATATTGCTTAATCCCCATTGCCCCCTCTCTCTGGCAATCATCAGCTCCATATGGTTGCAAACAGGAAGCCATCCTGCACTGATATCAACATATTATAAAAGATCATCATTTAGCTGCCACAAATTGCATTCACTCTCAGTGGTTGGGCCATATGTTGCTGTCCGCTGTGGTTCCGACAGAGGGGGAGACTGTCCTCATAAATGATAGACCTTTCCTCTCCCCACATTTAATGGTAACGAGTAGCATGTTTAAATATTTCACCCAAAAGTTCTTACGTTTAATAAACAATTATTATATCAACATATTTGCAGAGATCTTTTGATGTGTTTGAACTGTTAGATTGGTGTAAAAATAAATAAGCTAAATAAGCGTGCGGGAGAGATAGAAACAGATTGTGCCAATTTTGTCGGATGAACGATTTGTTGTTGAAATGGGCAGCGCAATTATACGGAAATTCATTATCAATCATAAGAAGAATACAAATCCATCAAACACCACAGGGCAAGAGCGTTTTTAAAGGAAAATGGAATGAAGTGAGTGGACTTTGATGTTTGAAACAGGGAAGAAGTCATTGGGGCTAAGGCGGGTTACCATTTTGAATGCAACTCAAGGAAGAGCTTGGCAACAATATTTTTTTCTATATTCTATTGAATTTGGCCAACATTTTCCCACTGATTTAATTTTTTTCAAACCCAATTTCTTAATCCTGTCTTTTTCTGCTTCACTTTTTGTTTTTTTCTTTTGCTTTGCTTCTTCCATATTTTCAATTCACTTTTTATATATAAATATTATCTTTTCAAGAAATGCAAATAGATTTTGGTTCAAAATTATTACGCCTAATAGCTGCAGACTGAGAGATGGTGCTCAGGCTACCTGCTTGCTGTTTATTTATTCTTTCGTCGGGCCTTGGCTGATTTCTGGGTGGTGGGCAGGGCTTACACAATTTGTTGTTTGTTTTGGTCAGTGTATGAAATTTTATATAAATAAATATCAAACAAAAAAACAAGAGAAATTATTTGTTCATTTATCAAATATGCAAAGTAAATATTTGGGTTAGAGAGTTTCTTTATGGAGTAGAGCATGACAAATTTTAAAAGCAAATAAACTTTGGCTGAAGGAGAAAGACATTTTTTGACTAGGAAAAATTGTGGCTATCTGTCCTTTGTTTCACATAAATAAAGTACCAAGAAAGGCTTTCAACAGTAAAGATCTCTCTCTGTCTATCTACTCAGTTACCAACTCTTTATCTATCACTTTTTAATAATCCTCGACGTTGATCCCTTTCTTTCCTGGGGCACTCCACAATGACATTTTTTATGGCAATAAACCCAAATAATTGTTTTATTTTCCTCCAACCTTCTGTTTCATGCTATATAAAACTTGTTGTTTTCTAACTTACCTAGTCTGGGCTGGGATCGAACCACGAATGGTGCATTTCATCACACTGCAAGATTGTTATGACATGCCCAAGATAATTAACTTATACTTCTTTGGTCTTTTTTTATGTCATGTGATGTTTAAAGGCCTAGATCTAGCACTGCGGAAAATTCCTGCCAGAATTCTAGGTATATATTATTTTTGTGTGTGTGGAACATAACTAAAACAGTGTGGACTTACTCACCAAAGGTGGAAGGTCACTCTGATCAATCAGCTTAAATAAGCACTTAACTATTTGAATTAAAATAAATTTAAAAATAATAAGATAGTATTTGCTAGAATAGTATTTTTGAGACTTTAAATTAGGGGATGATAAAAACTGATAAATGACACTTTGCATGGGTCCTGGATGGTGAAAACATTTCGCATGTTAGTACTCTGTACATTTATAATGATCTTCAAAGTATTACTACCTCTTAGGTTAGAAAGTAATCAAATGAAATTTTTCATCGTCGGATAAAGATATTTGCCTAAAAACCGCAGATTATATTAAGGATTTTGTCAACTCATAATACTTGCATCTGAACGAAGT